>JAEIFX010000031.1:0-29539 GCA_018904325.1 Drosophila murphyi | reverse complement strand
AACATTATGAAGCCCTTCATAAATATTGATTCAGCATCGCGTTGAAAATATGTAATTTGGAGGTAAATTCGAGAAATTCGACGTTTTAAATTTTTGTTTCAAATTCAAATGGTTGTATCTTCGCCAATAATTGTCAAAAGTGAATTTCTTTCAACATTCTGAAGCCATACTTTATAAATATTGATTCTGCATCAAAAGTTGAAAATATGTAATTTTGAGGTAAAATTCGAGAAATTGTGACGTTTTAAGTTTTTGCTTTCCAAATTCAAATGGTTGTATCTTCGCCAATAATTGTCAAAAGTTAGAATTTCTTTCAACATTATGAAGCCCTTTTTAGAAATATTGATTCTGCATCAAAAGTTGAAAATATGTAATTTTGAGGTAAATTCGAGAAATTGACGTTTTAAGTCTCTGTTTCCAAATTCAAATGGTTGTATCTTCGCCAATAATTGTCAAAAGTTAGAATTTCTTTCAACATTATGAAGCCCTTTTTATAAATATTGATTCTGCATCAAAAGTTGAAAATATGTAATTTTGAGGTAAATTCAAAATTGACGTTTAAGTTTCTGTTTAAATTCAAATGGTTGTATCTTCGCCAATAATTGTCAAAAGTTAGAATTTCTTCAACATTATGAAGCCCTTTTTATAAATATTGATTCTGCATCAAAAGTTGAAAATATGTAATTTTGAGGTAAATTCATAGAAATTGACGTTTTAAGTTTTTGTTTCCAAATTCAAATGGTTGTATCTTCGCCAATAATTGTCAAAAGTTAGAATTTCTTTCAACATTATGAAGCCCTTTTTATATATATTGATTCTGCATCAAAAGTTGAAAATATGTACTCTGAGGTAAATTCCGAGAAATTGACGTTTTAAGTTTTTGTTTCCAAATTCAAATGGTTGAATCTTCGCCAATAATTGTCAAAAGTTAGAATTTCTTTCAACATTATGAAGCCCTATTTATAAATATTGATTCTGCATCAAAAGTTGAAAATATGTAATTTTGAGGTAAATTCGAGAAATTGACGTTTTAAGTTTCTGTTTCCAAATTCAAACGGTTGTATCTTCGCCAATAATTGTCAGAAGCTAGAATTTCTTTCAACATTATGAAGCCCTTTTTATAAATATTGATTCTGTAAAAGTTGAAAATATGTAATTTTGAGGTAAATTCGAGAAATTGACGCTTTTAAGTTTTTGTTTCCAAATTCAAATGGTTGTATCTTCGCCAATAATTGTCAGAAGCTAGAATTTCTTTCAACATTATGAAGCCCTTTTTATATATATTGATTCTGCATCAAAAGTTGAAAGTATGTAATTTTGAGGTAAATTCGAGAAATTGACGTTTTCAGTTCTTATTTCCAAATTCAAATGGTTGGTATCTACGCCAATAATTGTCGAAAGTTAGAACTTCTTTCAACATTATGAAGCCCTTTTTATAAATATTGATTCTGCATCAAAAGTTGAAAATATGTAATTTTGAGGTAAATTCGAGAAATTGACGTTTTAAGTTTTTGTTTCCAAATTCAAATGGTTGTATCTTCGCCAATAATTGTCAAAATTTAGAATTTCTTTCAACATTAAAGAAGCCCTTTTTATAAATATTGATTCTGCATCAAAAGTTGAAAATATGTAATTTTGAGGTAAATTCGAGAAATTGACGTTTTAAGTTTTTGTTTCCAAATTCAAATGGTTGTATCTTCGCCAATAATTGTCAAAAGTTAGAATTTCTTTCAACATTATGAAGCCCTTTTACTAAATATTGATTCTGCATCAAAAGTTGAAAATATGTAATTTTGAGGTAAATTCGAGAAATTGACGTTTTAAGTTTTTGTTTCCAAATTCAAATGGTTGTATCTTCGCCAATAATTGTCAAAAGTTAGAATTTCTTTCAACATTATGAAGCCCTTTTTTATAAATATTGATTCTGCATCAAAAGTTGAAAATATGTAATTTTGAGGTAAATTCGAGAAATTGACGTTTTAAGTTTTTGTTTCCAAATTCAAATGGTTGTATCTTCGCCAATAATTGTCAAAGTTAGAATTTCTTTCAACATTATGAAGCCCTTTTTATAAATATTGATTCTGCATCAAAAGTTGAAAATATGTAATTTTGAGGTAAATTCGAGAAATTGACGTTTTAAGTTTTTGTTTCCAAATTCAAATGGTTGTATCTTCGCCAATAATTGTCAAAAAGTTAGAATTTCTTTCAACATTATGAAGCCCTTTTTATAAATATTGATTCTGCATCAAAAGTTGAAAATATGTAATTTTGAGGTAAATTCGAGAAATTGACGTTTTAAGTTTTTGTTTCCAAATTCAAATGGTTGTATCTTCGCCAATAATTGTCAAAAGTTAGAATTTCTTTCAACATTATGAAGCCCTTTTTATAAATATTGATTCTGCATCAAAAGTTGAAAATATGTAATTTTGAGGTAAATTCGAGAAATTGACGTTTTAAGTTTTTGTTTCCAAATTCAAATGGTTGTATCTTCGCCAATAATTGTCAAAAGTTAGAATTTCTTTCAACATTATGAAGCCCTTTTTATAAATATTGATTCTGCATCAAAGTTGAAAATATGTAATTTTGAGGTAAATTCGAGAAATTTACGTTTTAAGTTTTTGTTTCCAATTTCAAATGGTTGTATCTTCGCCATTAATTGTCAAAGGTTAGAATTTCTTTCAACATTATGAAGCCCTTTTTATAAATATTGATTCTGCATCAAAAGTTGAAAATATGTAATTTTGAGGTAAATTCGAGAAATTGACGTTTTAAGTTTTTGTTTCCAAATTCAAATGGTTGTATCTTCGCCAATAATTGTCAAAAGTTAGAATTTCTTTCAACATTATGAAGCCCTTTTTATAAATATTGATTCTGCATCAAAAGTTGAAAATATGTAATTTTGAGGTAAATTCGAGAAATTTGACGTTTTAAGTTTTTGTTTCCAAATTCAAATGGTTGTATCTTCGCCAATAATTGTCAAAGGTTAGAATTTCTTTCAACATTATGAAGCCCTTTTTATAAATATTGATTCTGCATCAAAAACTGGAAAATATGTAATTTTGAGGTAAATTCGAGAAATTGACGTTTTAATTTTCTGTTTCCAAATTCAAACGGTTGTATCTTCGCCAATAATTGTCAAAAGTTAGAATTTCATTCAACATTATGAAGCCCTTTTTATAAATATTGATTCTGCATCAAAAGTTGAAAATATGTAATTTTGAGGTAAATTCGAGAAATTGACGTTTTAATTTTCTGTTTCCAAATTCAAACGGTTGTATCTTCGCCAATAATTGTCAAAAGTTAGAATTTCTTTCAACATTATGAAGCCCTTTTTATAAATATTGATTCTGCATCAAAAGTTGAAAATATGTAATTTTGAGGTAAATTCGAGAAATTTGACGTTTTAAGTTTTTGTTTCCAAATTCAAATGGTTGTATCTTCGCCAATAATTGTCAAAAGTTAGAATTTCTTTCAACATTATGAAGCCCTTTTTATAAATATTGATTCTGCATCAAAAGTTGAAAATATGTAATTTTGAGGTAAATTCGAGAAATTGACGTTTTAAGTTTTTGTTTCCAAATTCAAATGGTTGTATCTTCGCCAATAATTGTCAAAAGTTAGAATTTCTTTCAACATTATGAAGCCCTTTTTATAAATATTGATTCTGCATCAAAAGTTGAAAATATGTAATTTTGAGGTAAATTCGAGAAATTGACGTTTTAAGTTTTTGTTTCCAAATTCAAATGGTTGTATCTTCGCCAATAATTGTCAAAAGTTAGAATTTCTTTCAACATTATGAAGCCCTTTTTATAAATATTGATTCTGCATCAAAAGTTGAAAATATGTAATTTTGAGGTAAATTCGAGAAATTGACGTTTTAAGTTTTTGTTTCCAAATTCAAATGGTTGTATCTTCGCCAATAATTGTCAAAAGTTAGAATTTCTTTCAACATTATGAAGCCCTTTTTATAAATATTGATTCTGCATCAAAAGTTGAAAATATGTAATTTTGAGGTAAATTCGAGAAATTGACGTTTTAAGTTTTTGTTTCCAAATTCAAATGGTTGTATCTTCGCCAATAATTGTCAAAAGTTAGAATTTCTTTCAACATTATGAAGCCCTTTTTATAAATATTGATTCTGCATCAAAAGTTGAAAATATGTAATTTTGAGGTAAATTCGAGAAATTGACGTTTTAAGTTTTTGTTTCCAAATTCAAATGGTTGTATCTTCGCCAATAATTGTCAAAAGTTAGAATTTCTTTCAACATTATGAAGCCCTTTTTATAAATATTGATTCTGCATCAAAAGTTGAAAATATGTAATTTTGAGGTAAATTCGAGAAATTGACGTTTTAAGTTTCTGTTTCAAATTCAAACAGTTGTATCTTCGCCAATAATAGGCAAAAGTTAGAATTTCATTCAAAATTATGAAGCCCTTTTTATATATATTGATTCCGCATCAAAAGTTGAAAATATGTAATTTTGAGGTAAATTCGAGAAATTGACGTTTTAAGTTTTTGTTTCCAAATTCAAATGGTTGTATCTTCGCCAATAATTGTCAAAAGTTAGAATTTCTTTCAACATTATGAAGCCCTTTTTATATATATTGATTCTGCATCAAAAGTTGAAAATATGTATTTTTGAGGTAAATTCGAGAAATTGACGTTTTAAGTTTCTGTTTCCAAATTCAAATGGTTGTATCTTCGCCAATAATTGTCAAAAGTTAGAATTTCTTTCAACATTATGAAGCCCTTTTTATATATATTGATTCTGCATCAAAAGTTGAAAATATGTATTTTTGAGGTAAATTCGAGAAATTGACGTTTTAAGTTTCTGTTTCCAAATTCAAACGGTTGTATCTTCGCCAATAATTGTCAAAAGTTAGAATTTCTTTCAAAATTATGAAGCCCTTTTTATATATATTGATTCTGCATCAAAAGTTGAAAATATGTATTTTTGAAGTATATTCGAGAAATTGACGTTTTAAGTTTCTGTTTCCAAATTCGAATGGTTGTATCTTCGCCAATAATTGTCAAAAGTTAGAATTTCTTTCAACATTATGAAGCCCTTTTTATATATATTGATTCTGCATCAAAAGTTGAAAATATGTCTTCTTGAAGTATTGAGGTAAATTCGAAACCGTTTAAGTTTCTGTTTCCAAATTCAAACGGTTGTATCTTCGCCAATAATTGTCAAAAGATTTAAATTATGAAAAGCCCTTTTTATAAATTATTGATTCTGCATCAAAAGTTGAAAAATTTTTTTTTAATAATTTGAAATTGACGTTTTAAGTTTCTGTTTCTAAATTCAAACGGTTGTATCTTCGCCAATAATTGTCAAAAGTTAGAATTTCATTCAACATTACAACATTATGAAGCCCTTTTTATATATATTGATTCTGCATCAAAAGTTGAAAATATGTATTTTTGAGGTAAATTCGAGAAATTGACGTTTTAAGTTTCTGTTTCCAAATTCAAATGGTTGTATCTTCGCCAATAATTGTCAAAAGTTAGAATTTCTTTCAACATTATGAAGCCCTTTTTATATATATTGATTCTGCATCAAAAGTTGAAAATATGTATTTTTGAAGTAAATTCGAGAAATTGACGTTTTAAGTTTCTGTTTCCAAATTCAAATGGTTGTATCTTCGCCAATAATTGTCAAAAGTTAGAATTTCTTTCAACATTATGAAGCCCTTTTTATATATATTGATTCTGCATCAAAAGTTGAAAATATGTATTTTTGAAGTAAATTCGAGAAATTGACGTTTTAAGTTTCTGTTTCCAAATTCAAATGGTTGTATCTTCGCCAATAATTGTCAAAAGTTAGAATTTCTTTCAACATTATGAAGCCCTTTTTATATATATTGATTCTGCATCAAAAGTTGAAAATATGTATTTTTGAAGTAAATTCGAGAAATTGACGTTTTAAGTTTCTGTTTCCAAATTCAAATGGTTGTATCTTCGCCAATAATTGTCAAAAGTTAGAATTTCTTTCAACATTATGAAGCCCTTTTTATATATATTGATTCTGCATCAACAGTTGAAAATAGGTGTTCTTGAAGTAAGTTGAAAATATGTATTTTTGAAGTAAATTCGAGAAATTGACGTTTTAAGTTTCTGTTTCCAAATTCAAATGGTTGTATCTTCGCCAATAATTGTCAAAAGTTAGAATTTCTTTCAACATTATGAAGCCCTTTTTATAAATATTGATTCTGCATCAAAAGTTGAAAATATGTATTTTTGAAGTAAATTCGAGAAATTGACGTTTTAAGTTTCTGTTTCCAAATTCAAACGGTTGTATCTTCGCCAATAATTGTCAAAAGTTAGAATTTCTTTCAACATTATGAAGCCCTTTTTATATATATTGATTCTGCATCAACAGTTGAAAATAGGTGTTCTTGAAGTAAGTTGAAAATATGTATTTTTGAAGTAAATTCGAGAAATTGACGTTCTAAGTTTTTGTTTCCAAATTCAAACGGTTGTATCTTCGCCAATAATTGTCAAAAGTTAGAATTTATTTCAACATTATGAAGCCCTTTTTATATATATTGATTCTGCATCAAAAGTTGAAAATATGTTTTTTTGAAGTAAATTCGAGAAATTGACGTTTTAAGTTTTTGTTTCCAAATTCAAACGGTTGTATCTTCGCCAATAATTGTCAAAAGTTAGAATTTCTTTCAACATTATGAAGCCCTTTTTATATATATTGATTCTGCATCAAAAGTTGAAAATATGTATTTTTGAGGTAAATTCGAGAAATTGACGTTTTAAGTTTCTGTTTCCAAATTCAAATGGTTGTATCTTCGCCAATAATTGTCAAAAGTTAGAATTTCTTTCAACATTATGAAGCCCTTTTTATATATATTGATTCTGCATCAAAAGTTGAAAATATGTATTTTTGAAGTAAATTCGAGAAATTGACGTTTTAAGTTTCTGTTTCCAAATTCAAATGGTTGTATCTTCGCCAATAATTGTCAAAAGTTAGAATTTCTTTCAACATTATGAAGCCCTTTTTATATATATTGATTCTGCATCAAAAGTTGAAAATATGTATTCTTGAAGTAAATTCGAGAAATTTACGTTTTAAGTTTCTGTTTCCAAATTCAAATGGTTGTATCTTCGCCAATAATTGTCAAAAGTTAGAATTTCTTTCAACATTATGAAGCCCTTTTTATATATATTGATTCTGCATCAAAAGTTGAAAATATGTATTTTTGAAGTAAATTCGAGAAATTGACGTTTTAAGTTTCTGTTTCCAAATTCAAACGGTTGTATCTTCGCCAATAATTGTCAAAAGTTAGAATTTCTTTCAACATTATGAAGCCCTTTTTATATATATTGATTCTGCATCAAAAGTTGAAAATATGTAATTTTGAGGTAAATTCGAGAAATTGACGTTTTAAGTTTCTGTTTCCAAATTCAAACGGTTGTATCTTCGCCAATAATTGTCAAAAGTTAGAATTTCTTTCAACATTATGAAGCCCTTTTTATATATATTGATTCTGCATCAAAAGTTGAAAATATGTAATTTTGAGGTAAATTCGAGAAATTGACGTTTTAAGTTTCTGTTTCCAAATTCAAACGGTTGTATCTTCGCCAATAATTGTCAAAAGTTAGAATTTCTTTCAACATTATGAAGCCCTTTTTATATATATTGATTCTGCATCAACAGTTGAAAATAGGTGTTCTTGAAGTAAGTTGAAAATATGTATTTTTGAAGTAAATTCGAGAAATTGACGTTTTAAGTTTCTGTTTCCAAATTCAAACGGTTGTATCTTCGCCAATAATTGTCAAAAGTTAGAATTTCTTTCAACATTATGAAGCCCTTTTTATATATATTGATTCTGCATCAAAAGTTGAAAATATGTATTTTTGAAGTAAATTCGAGAAATTGACGTTTTAAGTTTCTGTTTCCAAATTCAAACGGTTGTATCTTCGCCAATAATTGTCAAAAGTTAGAATTTCTTTCAACATTATGAAGCCCTTTTTATATATATTGATTCTGCATCAAAAGTTGAAAATATGTATTTTTGAAGTAAATTCGAGAAATTGACGTTTTAAGTTTCTGTTTCCAAATTCAAATGGTTGTATCTTCGCCAATAATTGTCAAAAGTTAGAATTTCTTTCAACATTATGAAGCCCTTTTTATATATATTGATTCTGCATCAAAAGTTGAAAATATGTATTTTTGAAGTAAATTCGAGAAATTGACGTTTTAAGTTTCTGTTTCCAAATTCAAACGGTTGTATCTTCGCCAATAATTGTCAAAAGTTAGAATTTCTTTCAACATTATGAAGCCCTTTTTATATATATTGATTCTGCATCAAAAGTTGAAAATATGTATTCTTGAAGTAAATTCGAGAAATTGACGTTTTAAGTTTCTGTTTCCAAATTCAAATGGTTGTATCTTCGCCAATAATTGTCAAAAGTTAGAATTTCTTTCAACATTATGAAGCCCTTTTTATATATATTGATTCTGCATCAAAAGTTGAAAATATGTATTTTTGAAGTAAATTCGAGAAATTGACGTTTTAAGTTTCTGTTTCCAAATTCAAACGGTTGTATCTTCGCCAATAATTGTCAAAAGTTAGAATTTCTTTCAACATTATGAAGCCCTTTTTATATATATTGATTCTGCATCAAAAGTTGAAAATATGTATTTTTGAAGTAAATTCGAGAAATTGACGTTTTAAGTTTCTGTTTCCAAATTCAAATGGTTGTATCTTCGCCAATAATTGTCAAAAGTTAGAATTTCTTTCAACATTATGAAGCCCTTTTTATATATATTGATTCTGCATCAAAAGTTGAAAATATGTATTTTTGAAGTAAATTCGAGAAATTGACGTTTTAAGTTTCTGTTTCCAAATTCAAACGGTTGTATCTTCGCCAATAATTGTCAAAAGTTAGAATTTCTTTCAACATTATGAAGCCCTTTTTATATATATTGATTCTGCATCAAAAGTTGAAAATATGTATTTTTGAAGTAAATTCGAGAAATTGACGTTTTAAGTTTCTGTTTCCAAATTCAAACGGTTGTATCTTCGCCAATAATTGTCAAAAGTTAGAATTTCTTTCAACATTATGAAGCCCTTTTTATATATATTGATTCTGCATCAAAAGTTGAAAATATGTCTTTTTGAAGTAATTTCGAGAAATTGACGTTTTAAGTTTCTGTTTCTAAATTCAAACGGTTGTATCTTCGCCAATAATTGTCAAAAGTTAGAATTTCTTTCAAAATTATGAAGCCCTTTTTATATATATTGATTCTGCATCAAAAGTTGAAAATATGTATTTTTGAAGTAAATTCGAGAAATTGACGTTTTAAGTTTCTGTTTCCAAATTCAAACGGTTGTATCTTCGCCAATAATTGTCAAAAGTTAGAATTTCTTTCAACATTATGAAGCCCTTTTTATATATATTGATTCTGCATCAAAAGTTGAAAATATGATTCTTGAGGTAAATTCGAGAAATTGACGTTTTAAGTTTTTTTTTTTTAATTTTAAATTTTTTTTTTTTTTCCAATTCCTGGTCAAAAGAACTTGTGGGATGGTTCGGATGGGGCTGAGCTGAGGCCACCAGGCGGGTCGCGGGTTGCGGATAGCGAATGGCCTCCCCCCAGGGAGGTTAGCTGCGAATAATACGAGATTCCTCGTAAATAAGCAGTCCCGGACAAACAGCGGGTGCGATATTGTCAATCGCACTGACAAGGCGCTTGTGTTGCCGCCTTCAAAGTATAGCCTCACACAATCCCCTATCTCCCCACACAATTACCTACCCCATCCTATCCCCCACATCTCACTCCGGGCCAGACTAAGGCGTTATTCGAACCGTACCGAGAGTCAGCTTGGCTGGGGGCCCGGGGAAAAACTAGCCCAGTCTCTAACGGTGGGCTCAGGCAAATGGCGACCGCCTGTTCTAATCTAGCCTTACCCGGGTAATGCGGATCTCTGCCCGGGCGGACATTCACTTCTCCGCAGAACGTGGGAACTCATGAAGAACTCCAAGAAAAATATTATACCGCAGGATCTCCCTGCGGAGTATGTCGCAAGACATCTGGAGGGTCGGGCCCTAGACGGGGAAGGACCCTCCCGTGTGGCAGACCAACCTCCACACCGTGCTGCTCCAGCATCAAACAGGAGAGTGCCGCGTGCACAGCAAACTCCGGCTTTGGGGCATGGGAGAGTGATGGTCGGACCACCCCGACCACCACGCCCAGCAACGAACGCTGCGAGGCAGGGCGCACAGCGCCCTAAGAGGAAGGAAGAGTTCCTGCCACCGAGGGGTCAACCCGGTGGGCTGGATGACCCGAACCGAAGAAATCTCTGCGGTTCAAGGGTCAAGTGGTACCTTCGGTACCTCCAGCAAGGACTCACTCCTGATGCTGCCCTGAAAAAGGCCAAAGAGCCCAGGGAAGCGGCGACGACACCAGCGCCAGCCCCTAAGAGGCGTAGCAGCGCAATCACTCCTCCGGTGACCACCCCCAAGAGGGTGTGCCCGGAGGCCAAAGTGACGGCCGAAAAGGAAGCAGGCCTGGACCTCCGTCCGAGCACATCGCGTGCAGCGGCCACGAAGCCCAGCTCGCCAGCACCCACCGAGCCCCGATTGTCATATGCAGATATGGCAAGAAAGGTGAAGGTGGCCGTGTTGCCCGTGGATTTCCCACGAGCAATGCTCAGTCGCGGAGACTTGTCTGTGCTGGAAGAGGCCATCATAGACGAAGTCATTGCGTCTGGTGGAGATGTGGCGGTCTCATTCGCGGGCATTCATTTCCGGGTGGGTTTCCTGGTCATCGAATGCTTGGATGAGGCCTCAGCCGACTGGCTGAGAACCGCAACGCCGAGGCTGAAATCGTGGAAGGGCGTGCCCCTTGAATGCAAAGTGGGGGACAACATTCCGTTGCCCCACTGCATCACGCTGTTCTGCCCTAGAAGTGTGGATCGGTCGACCGAATCCCTGTTGGCTCTGCTGAGGAACCAGAACAGGATCGAGACCGACACATGGAAGGTGATTTCCAGGAGGAACGAGGGCGGAGGAGCCCTCCTGGTAATTGGGATAGACGAACTATCCAGGGATATCATTGTGGAGAAGGGGCACCAGATCTACTTCCGCTACGGGACCATCCCCGTAAGCGGTTTAAAGAGGAGATCTGGCGCTAAGCCCCAGTCTGAGCAAAGCGGCAGGGAGGTTGTCAATGTGGACATCACAGCCACAGAAACCACTCCTGCCGCAGTTCAGAGCAGTTGCTCTGCGCAGTCCACCGACTCGGTGGAGGACCTCGCAGAAGATGAGGAGTTGGCGGACAAGACGCTCTGCCAAACGGACATGCTGGGAGACGAAGACATCCCCATGTCCTCACAGGAGCTGGCGGAGGAGCTGGACGCAGTAGCAGCTGACGTCGAAATGACGTGCAGCGGTGACAGGGGCAACTCGAGGCCCCAATCACCGTGTCAGCTGGAGCCTCCCCAGCAATAGATGGCCCAAGTCACGGGCACAGGGCTGGCTCAGGTAAACATTCACCGTGCTAAGGCCGCCTCGGCGGTCTTAGCAAGGATGTTTACCAAACAACACCTTGGGCTAGCCCTAATACAGGAGCCATGGGTGCACAATGGCATTAAAGGCCTGTACACGGCTGACTCGAAGGTAATCTGGGATCGGAGAGATCCAGCACCCCGAGCATGCATAATGGTAAGGAAAAGTATTAACTTTACTATCCTTTCAGAATTCCTGACTAGGGACTGCGTTCCCAT
This sequence comes from Drosophila murphyi, assembly GCA_018904325.1. Classification (NCBI taxonomy): domain Eukaryota; kingdom Metazoa; phylum Arthropoda; class Insecta; order Diptera; family Drosophilidae; genus Drosophila; species Drosophila murphyi. The sequence goes on along the minus strand of JAEIFX010000031.1, from coordinate 17,791 downwards.
ATTGGTACACACCAAGAATGGCGCGATCCCTACGGCTATGGTATCTGCGTATTTCGCAGGAGATGGAGCCTGCCCACCACCAGAAATAGAAAAACTGGTGGATTACTGCAGGAGGGAGAAAATCCCAGTGCTCGTCGGATGCGATGCCAATGCGCACCATACGATATGGGGCAGCAGCGACATCAATGTGAGGGGTGAGTGCCTAATGGACTTTATTTTTAAATATAATCTAGAATTAGGCAATGTCGGATCTACACCGACATTCGTAACTAGAATCAGGGAGGAGGTGCTAGACATCACCCTGATTAGTCGGTCCCTAAAACCTCACCTTAGGGACTGGCATGTTTCCCAAGAGGAATCAATGTCTGATCATAGAACTATCCTATTTAAGTTGCAATTAAATACGGACAGTAGTACACCAGGTCGCAACCCCAGGAAAACCAACTGGGAAGGTTATAAGTCGGCCCTAGGGCTCTCCCTAGCCAACGGGTTATCTGGTATACCCAGAGAGCCACTAGAGCTGGACAGGGCCATCGGTGACCTCAACAAGTGCATAACCAATGCATTTGAGGATAACTGCCCAGTAGGGAAAAAGTATTTGGAGAAAGATGCCCCATGGTGGAACGACAGTCTAGAAAGGCTGCGCGTGACCACACGTCGCCTCTTTAATAAAGCAAAGAGAGACGGAATGTGGGAGCAGTACCGTGAAAGCCTGACCTCCTATAATAAGGAGATAAGGAAGGCCAAACGGAAGAATTACAGGAACTTCTGTGAAAGCATAGTTAGCACAAGCGAAGGCGCCAGGCTCCATAGAGCACTGGCGAAACGAACGCCTGATGCGAACTTAGCACTGAAGCGTGGGGATAACTCCTTTACGAGCAGTGATATGCAGAAACTAGTGTTACTCTTTGAGACGCACTTCCCAGGAAGCACACCCCTGCAGGAAGAGGCTATCGAAAGAGAAAGTAGATACAGGCCGTCAACTGACGACTGGGCATGCGCTAAGTCGACAGTCTCAAGGGAGAGACTTAACTGGGCAATCGGAACATTCCAGCCCTATAAGTCCCCTGGAATGGACGGCATATCGCCAGCCTTCCTTCAAACGGGACAGGAAATACTCCTCTCCCGCATTAGAAAGGCATTAGTGAGTAGCATAGCCCTCGGATACATACCGGGCGCATGGAGAAGAGCTAGGGTAGTCTTCATCCCCAAGGCAGGGAAGAAAGACATTACCAGCCCAAAGTCCTTCAGACCCATCAGCTTAACATCGTTTTTACTGAAAACGTTGGAAAAGCTGGTGGACTACAGAATCAGAAGCACCTTGCTTAAGCAAAGGCCGCTGCACCCAACGCAGCATGCATACAGAGTAGGCAGGTCCACGGACACAGCACTTTATCAGCTGCGACGTACTTTGAGCGCGGCAATTGATAATAAGGAAGTAGCACTATGCGCCTTCTTAGACATAGAAGGTGCCTTTGATAACACATCTCACGATGCAATCAATGCTACCCTTGAGAGAAGAGGCCTGGACCATACTACCAGCAGATGGATATCTGCACTGCTACGGTCCAGACAAGCCACGGCATCATTGCATGATAGCACTGTAACAGTCCTAACCACCAAAGGCTGTCCCCAAGGAGGGGTGTTGTCTCCGCTACTCTGGAGTCTGTTAGTAGACGAACTACTAAACAGACTTGCTAACAGTGGTATTCAATGTCAAGGTTATGCCGATGACATTGTTATCATAGCGCGAGGCAAATTCGAAGAATCACTCTGTGACATAGTCCAGTCAGGGCTAAGGATAACGTATGACTGGTGTATGGAGGTTGGACTCAACCTAAACCCTACGAAAACAGTCATCGTCCCCTTTACCAGACGACATAAGTTACAGAGGATGAGACAGATATGGCTCTCAGGGACCCTACTAGAAACAAGTAGGGAGGTCAAATACCTGGGAATCACATTTGATAGCGGTCTTAACTTTGGCACCCATGTGCAAAACACGATATTAAAGTGCTCTAGGGCGCTTTACACATGTCGTAGTATTGCAGGTAAATCATGGGGTACATCACCAAAGATACTAAGATGGCTATACCTGATGGTAGTAAGACCCATGTTAACCTATGGGGTGGTAGCATGGGGTGACAGGGCGCGGTTGATCACCGTGAAGAAACAACTACAGAAGTTGCAAAGAATGGCCTGCGTATGTATGACAGGAGCTATGCGCACCTGCCCAACAATGGCCCTTGAAGCCTTAATGGAGCTGACACCACTCCACCATATTATAAGGCTTAAACAGAAAGCCACGCTTCTCAGGATATCCGCAGAAGGAGTTGGGGGCAACCATATCCTTAGCCATAAAGATGCCCAACTCCTTTCAAACGAACTACCCCTACTAACGCAACCTAGGGACGAAATGATAGCCGAATACATATTCGAGCGAAATTTCACAGTTCAAATGAGTAGTAAAAGGGAATGGACAAGTCTGGACGAAGTCCATCCCATGAAACCGCACACCATAAAATGGTACACCGATGGATCACTCACGAATCAGGGCACCGGCCTTGGAGTGGTGGGTCCTCGGGTATTCTACCATGAATCCCTGGGAACGCACACCAGCATATTTCAGGCTGAGGTGTGTGCGATAGGGAGATGTGCGGACTTCAACATAGAACGTAACTATCGGAATACGGATATATCCATCCTATCCGACAGTCAAGCAGCATTGAAAGCTATAATGGGGACTAAGATAACATCGAAGTTAGTCCATGAAGTTCGTTCGAAGCTAGACCTACTCGGGACACACAACAGGCTCACCCTACGATGGGTCCCGGGCCACAGGGACATAGCGGGTAACGAGGCGGCTGACGAGCAAGCAAGAATGGGGGCAGGAAGGCCCCTAACAGGACCAGAACCGTATTGTGGCGTAGGAAAACACACTATACGACTGGAACTCAGAAACGAGGAAAGGCAGAGACGGCAACAGAGTTGGTCGGAGACAGTAGGACTCCGACAAGCCAGATGTCTCCTAGGTGGTTATAATCTTGTTCGTTTTAAACAGATTATAACCATGGGAAAGAACAACCTTAGGATACTTACCGGTCTATTGACAGGACACTGTAGACTAAGGAGCCACCTGGCAAAACTGGGTATATTCAGTAGCGATCTCTGCAGGTTTTGTGAAGGGGAAAAGGAATCCTCAATGCACATCCTGGCAGACTGTGTCGCCTTAGTTAGAAGAAGAAGCAGCATCCTAGGGGCGCATGTCTTGGATTACAAAGACATAGTAGACCTCAACCCAACAAAGATCCTCACGTTTGTGCGGGAGTTGGGGCTGATGGAGGAGCTATAAGCTCAGAAGGGGGCACAATAGATCGAATAGGTCGCGGTGCAGAATCATCAATAATAATAATAATAAATAATCTTCGCCAATAATTGTCAAAAGTTAGAATTTCTTTCAACATTATGAAGCCCTTTTTATAAATATTGATTCTGCATCAAAAGTTGAAAATATGTAATTTTGAGGTAAATTCGGAAATTTTTTTTTTTTTTTTTTTTTTTTAAATTCAAATGGTTGTATCTTCCCCAATAATTTTTAAAAGTTAGAATTTCTTTCAACATTATGAAGCCCTTTTTATATATATTGATTCTGCATCAAAAGTTGAAAATATGTATTTTTGAAGTAAATTCGAGAAATTGACGTTTTAAGTTTTTGTTTCAATGTTTCCAAATTCAAATGGTTGTATCTTCGCCAATAATTGTCAAAAGTTAGAATTTCTTTCAACATTATGAAGCCCTTTTTATATATATTGATTCTGCATCAAAAGTTGAAAATATGTATTTTTGAGGTAAATTCGAGAAATTGACGTTTTAAGTTTTTGTTTCCAAATTCAAATGGTTGTATCTTCGCCAATAATTGTCAAAAGTTAGAATTTCTTTCAACATTATGAAGCCCTTTTTATATATATTGATTCTGCATCAAAAGTTGAAAATATGTAATTCTTGAGGTAAATTCGAGAAATTGACGTTTTAAGTTTCTGTTTCCAAATTCAAATGGTTGTATCTTCGCCAATAATTGTCAAAAGTTAGAATTTCTTTCAACATTATGAAGCCCTTTTTATATATATTGATTCTGCATCAAAAGTTGAAAATATGTAATTTTGAGGTAAATTCGAGAAATTGACGTTTTAAGTTTCTGTTTCCAAATTCAAATGGTTGTATCTTCGCCAATAATTGTCAAAAGTTAGAATTTCTTTCAACATTATGAAGCCCTTTTTATATATATTGATTCTGCATCAAAAGTTGAAAATATGTAATTTTGAGGTAAATTCGAGAAATTGACGTTTTAAGTTTTTGTTTCCAAATTCAAATGGTTGTATCTTCGCCAATAATTGTCAAAAGTTAGAATTTCTTTCAACATTATGAAGCCCTTTTTATATATATTGATTCTGCATCAAAAGTTGAAAATATGTAATTTTGAAGTAAATTCGAGAAATTGACGTTTTAAGTTTTTGTTTCCAAATTCAAATGGTTGTATCTTCGCCAATAATTGTCAAAAGTTAGAATTTCTTTCAACATTATGAAGCCCTTTTTATAAATATTGATTCTGCATCAAAAGTTGAAAATATGTAATTTTGAGGTAAATTCGAGAAATTGACGTTTTAAGTTTCTGTTTCCAAATTCAAATGGTTGTATCTTCGCCAATAATTGTCAAAAGTTAGAATTTCTTTCAACATTATGAAGCCCTTTTTATATATATTGATTCTGCATCAAAAGTTGAAAATATGTAATTCTTGAGGTAAATTCGAGAAATTGACGTTTTAAGTTTCTGTTTCCAAATTCAAATGGTTGTATCTTCGCCAATAATTGTCAAAAGTTAGAATTTCTTTCAACATTATGAAGCCCTTTTTATATATATTGATTCTGCATCAAAAGTTGAAAATATGTAATTCTTGAAGTAAATTCGAGAAATTGACGTTTTAAGTTTCTGTTTCCAAATTCAAATGGTTGTATCTTCGCCAATAATTGTCAAAAGTTAGAATTTCTTTCAACATTATGAAGCCCTTTTTATAAATATTGATTCTGCATCAAAAGTTGAAAATATGTATTCTTGAGGTAAATTCGAGAAATTGACGTTTTAAGTTTTTGTTTCCAAATTCAAATGGTTGTATCTTCGCCAATAATTGTCAAAAGTTAGAATTTCTTTCAACATTATGAAGCCCTTTTTATAAATATTGATTCTGCATCAAAAGTTGAAAATATGTAATTCTTGAGGTAAATTCGAGAAATTGACGTTTTAAGTTTTTGTTTCCAAATTCAAATGGTTGTATCTTCGCCAATAATTGTCAAAAGTTAGAATTTCTTTCAACATTATGAAGCCCTTTTTATAAATATTGATTCTGCATCAAAAGTTGAAAATATGTATTTTTGAAGTAAATTCGAGAAATTGACGTTTTAAGTTTTTGTTTCCAAATTCAAATGGTTGTATCTTCGCCAATAATTGTCAAAAGTTAGAATTTCTTTCAACATTATGAAGCCCTTTTTATAAATATTGATTCTGCATCAAAAGTTGAAAATATGTAATTCTTGATGTAAATTCGAGAAATTGACGTTTTAAGTTTCTGTTTCCAAATTCAAATGGTTGTATCTTCGCCAATAATTGTCAAAAGTTAGAATTTCTTTCAACATTATGAAGCCCTTTTTATAAATATTGATTCTGCATCAAAAGTTGAAAATATGTAATTCTTGAGGTAAATTCGAGAAATTGACGTTTTAAGTTTCTGTTTCCAAATTCAAATGGTTGTATCTTCGCCAATAATTGTCAAAAGTTAGAATTTCTTTCAACATTATGAAGCCCTTTTTATATATATTGATTCTGCATCAAAAGTTGAAAATATGTAATTTTGAGGTAAATTCGAGAAATTGACGTTTTAAGTTTTTGTTTCCAAATTCAAATGGTTGTATCTTCGCCAATAATTGTCAAAAGTTAGAATTTCTTTCAACATTATGAAGCCCTTTTTATAAATATTGATTCTGCATCAAAAGTTGAAAATATGTAATTCTTGAAGTAAATTCGAGAAATTGACGTTTTAAGTTTTTGTTTCCAAATTCAAATGGTTGTATCTTCGCCAATAATTGTCAAAAGTTAGAATTTCTTTCAACATTATGAAGCCCTTTTTATAAATATTGATTCTGCATCAAAAGTTGAAAATATGTAATTCTTGAGGTAAATTCGAGAAATTGACGTTTTAAGTTTTTGTTTCCAAATTCAAATGGTTGTATCTTCGCCAATAATTGTCAAAAGTTAGAATTTCTTTCAACATTATGAAGCCCTTTTTATAAATATTGATTCTGCATCAAAAGTTGAAAATATGTAATTCTTGAGGTAAATTCGAGAAATTGACGTTTTAAGTTTTTGTTTCCAAATTCAAATGGTTGTATCTTCGCCAATAATTGTCAAAAGTTAGAATTTCTTTCAACATTATGAAGCCCTTTTTATAAATATTGATTCTGCATCAAAAGTTGAAAATATGTAATTTTGAGGTAAATTCGAGAAATTGACGTTTTAAGTTTCTGTTTCCAAATTCAAATGGTTGTATCTTCGCCAATAATTGTCAAAAGTTAGAATTTCTTTCAACATTATGAAGCCCTTTTTATAAATATTGATTCTGCATCAAAAGTTGAAAATATGTAATTTTGAGGTAAATTCGAGAAATTGACGTTTTAAGTTTTTGTTTCCAAATTCAAATGGTTGTATCTTCGCCAATAATTGTCAAAAGTTAGAATTTCTTTCAACATTATGAAGCCCTTTTTATAAATATTGATTCTGCATCAAAAGTTGAAAATATGTAATTTTGAGGTAAATTCGAGAAATTGACGTTTTAAGTTTTTGTTTCCAAATTCAAATGGTTGTATCTTCGCCAATAATTGTCAAAAGTTAGAATTTCTTTCAACATTATGAAGCCCTTTTTATAAATATTGATTCTGCATCAAAAGTTGAAAATATGTAATTTTGAGGTAAATTCGAGAAATTGACGTTTTAAGTTTTTGTTTCCAAATTCAAATGGTTGTATCTTCGCCAATAATTGTCAAAAGTTAGAATTTCTTTCAACATTATGAAGCCCTTTTTATAAATATTGATTCTGCATCAAAAGTTGAAAATATGTAATTTTGAGGTAAATTCGAGAAATTGACGTTTTAAGTTTCTTGTTTCCAAATTCAAATGGTTGTATCTTCGCCAATAATTGTCAAAAGTTAGAATTTCTTTCAACATTATGAAGCCCTTTTTATAAATATTGATTCTGCATCAAAAGTTGAAAATATGTAATTTTGAGGTAAATTCGAGAAATTGACGTTTTAAGTTTTTGTTTCCAAATTCAAATGGTTGTATCTTCGCCAATAATTGTCAAAAGTTAGAATTTCTTTCAACATTATGAAGCCCTTTTTATAAATATTGATTCTGCATCAAAAGTTGAAAATATGTAATTTTGAGGTAAATTCGAGAAATTGACGTTTTAAGTTTCTTGTTTCCAAATTCAAATGGTTGTATCTTCGCCAATAATTGTCAAAAGTTAGAATTTCTTTCAACAATATGAAGCCCTTTTTATAAATATTGATTCTGCATCAAAAGTTGAAAATATGTAATTTTGAGGTAAATTCGAGAAATTGACGTTTTAAGTTTTTGTTTCCAAATTCAAATGGTTGTATCTTCGCCAATAATTGTCAAAAGTTAGAATTTCTTTCAACATTATGAAGCCCTTTTTATAAATATTGATTCTGCATCAAAAGTTGAAAATATGTAATTTTGAGGTAAATTCGAGAAATTGACGTTTTAAGTTTTTGTTTCCAAATTCAAATGGTTGTATCTTCGTCAATAATTGTCAAAAGTTAGAATTTCTTTCAACATTATGAAGCCCTTTTTATAAATATTGATTCTGCATCAAAAGTTGAAAATATGTAATTTTGAGGTAAATTCGAGAAATTGACGTTTTAAGTTTTTGTTTCAAATTACTTTTAAATTTCTTTTTATAAATATTGATTCTGCATCAAAAGTTGAAAATATGTAATTTTGAGGTAAATTCGAGAAATTGACGTTTTAAGTTTTTGTTTCCAAATTCAAATGGTTGTATCTTCGCCAATAATTGTCAAAAGTTAGAATTTCTTTCAACATTATGAAGCCCTTTTTATAAATATTGATTCTGCATCAAAAGTTGAAAATATGTAATTTTGAGGTAAATTCGAGAAATTGACGTTTTAAGTTTTTGTTTCCAAATTCAAATGGTTGTATCTTCGCCAATAATTGTCAAAAGTTAGAATTTCTTTCAACATTATGAAGCCCTTTTTATAAATATTGATTCTGCATCAAAAGTTGAAAATATGTAATTTTGAGGTAAATTCGAGAAATTGACGTTTTAAGTTTTTGTTTCCAAATTCAAATGGTTGTATCTTCGCCAATAATTGTCAAAAGTTAGAATTTCTTTCAACATTATGAAGCCCTTTTTATAAATATTGATTCTGCATCAAAAGTTGAAAATATGTAATTTTGAGGTAAATTCGAGAAATTGACGTTTTAAGTTTTTGTTTCCAAATTCAAATGGTTGTATCTTCGCCAATAATTGTCAAAAGTTAGAATTTCTTTCAACATTATGAAGCCCTTTTTATAAATATTGATTCTGCATCAAAAGTTGAAAATATGTAATTTTGAGGTAAATTCGAGAAATTGACGTTTTAAGTTTTTGTTTCCAAATTCAAATGGTTGTATCTTCGCCAATAATTGTCAAAAGTTAGAATTTCTTTCAACATTATGAAGCCCTTTTTATAAATATTGATTCTGCATCAAAAGTTGAAAATATGTAATTTTGAGGTAAATTCGAGAAATTGACGTTTTAAGTTTTTGTTTCCAAATTCAAATGGTTGTATCTTCGCCAATAATTGTCAAAAGTTAGAATTTCTTTCAACATTATGAAGCCCTTTTTATAAATATTGATTCTGCATCAAAAGTTGAAAATATGTAATTTTGAGGTAAATTCGAGAAATTGACGTTTTAAGTTTTTGTTTCCAAATTCAAATGGTTGTATCTTCGCCAATAATTGTCAAAAGTTAGAATTTCTTTCAACATTATGAAGCCCTTTTTATAAATATTGATTCTGCATCAAAAGTTGAAAATATGTAATTTTGAGGTAAATTCGAGAAATTGACGTTTTAAGTTTTTGTTTCCAAATTCAAATGGTTGTATCTTCGCCAATAATTGTCAAAAGTTAGAATTTCTTTCAACATTATGAAGCCCTTTTTATAAATATTGATTCTGCATCAAAAGTTGAAAATATGTAATTTTGAGGTAAATTCGAGAAATTGACGTTTTAAGTTTTTGTTTCCAAATTCAAATGGTTGTATCTTCGCCAATAATTGTCAAAAGTTAGAATTTCTTTCAACATTATGAAGCCCTTTTTATAAATATTGATTCTGCATCAAAAGTTGAAAATATGTAATTTTGAGGTAAATTCGAGAAATTGACGTTTTAAGTTTTTGTTTCCAAATTCAAATGGTTGTATCTTCGCCAATAATTGTCAAAAGTTAGAATTTCTTTCAACATTATGAAGCCCTTTTTATAAATATTGATTCTGCATCAAAAGTTGAAAATATGTAATTTTGAGGTAAATTCGAGAAATTGACGTTTTAAGTTTTTGTTTCCAAATTCAAATGGTTGTATCTTCGCCAATAATTGTCAAAAGTTAGAATTTCTTTCAACATTATGAAGCCCTTTTTATAAATATTGATTCTGCATCAAAAGTTGAAAATATGTAATTTTGAGGTAAATTCGAGAAATTGACGTTTTAAGTTTTTGTTTCCAAATTCAAATGGTTGTATCTTCGCCAATAATTGTCAAAAGTTAGAATTTCTTTCAACATTATGAAGCCCTTTTTATAAATATTGATTCTGCATCAAAAGTTGAAAATATGTAATTTTGAGGTAAATTCGAGAAATTGACGTTTTAAGTTTTTGTTTCCAAATTCAAATGGTTGTATCTTCGCCAATAATTGTCAAAAGTTAGAATTTCTTTCAACATTATGAAGCCCTTTTTATAAATATTGATTCTGCATCAAAAGTTGAAAATATGTAATTTTGAGGTAAATTCGAGAAATTGACGTTTTAAGTTTTTGTTTCCAAATTCAAATGGTTGTATCTTCGCCAATAATTGTCAAAAGTTAGAATTTCTTTCAACATTATGAAGCCCTTTTTATAAATATTGATTCTGCATCAAAAGTTGAAAATATGTAATTTTGAGGTAAATTCGAGAAATTGACGTTTTAAGTTTTTGTTTCCAAATTCAAATGGTTGTATCTTCGCCAATAATTGTCAAAAGTTAGAATTTCTTTCAACATTATGAAGCCCTTTTTATAAATATTGATTCTGCATCAAAAGTTGAAAATATGTAATTTTGAGGTAAATTCGAGAAATTGACGTTTTAAGTTTTTGTTTCCAAATTCAAATGGTTGTATCTTCGCCAATAATTGTCAAAAGTTAGAATTTCTTTCAACATTATGAAGCCCTTTTTATAAATATTGATTCTGCATCAAAAGTTGAAAATATGTAATTTTGAGGTAAATTCGAGAAATTGACGTTTTAAGTTTTTGTTTCCAAATTCAAATGGTTGTATCTTCGCCAATAATTGTCAAAAGTTAGAATTTCTTTCAACATTATGAAGCCCTTTTTATAAATATTGATTCTGCATCAAAAGTTGAAAATATGTAATTTTGAGGTAAATTCGAGAAATTGACGTTTTAAGTTTTTGTTTCCAAATTCAAATGGTTGTATCTTCGCCAATAATTGTCAAAAGTTAGAATTTCTTTCAACATTATGAAGCCCTTTTTATAAATATTGATTCTGCATCAAAAGTTGAAAATATGTAATTTTGAGGTAAATTCGAGAAATTGACGTTTTAAGTTTTTGTTTCCAAATTCAAATGGTTGTATCTTCGCCAATAATTGTCAAAAGTTAGAATTTCTTTCAACATTATGAAGCCCTTTTTATAAATATTGATTCTGCATCAAAAGTTGAAAATATGTAATTTTGAGGTAAATTCGAGAAATTGACGTTTTAAGTTTTTGTTTCCAAATTCAAATGGTTGTATCTTCGCCAATAATTGTCAAAAGTTAGAATTTCTTTCAACATTATGAAGCCCTTTTTATAAATATTGATTCTGCATCAAAAGTTGAAAATATGTAATTTTGAGGTAAATTCGAGAAATTGACGTTTTAAGTTTTTGTTTCCAAATTCAAATGGTTGTATCTTCGCCAATAATTGTCAAAAGTTAGAATTTCTTTCAACATTATGAAGCCCTTTTTATAAATATTGATTCTGCATCAAAAGTTGAAAATATGTAATTTTGAGGTAAATTCGAGAAATTGACGTTTTAAGTTTTTGTTTCCAAATTCAAATGGTTGTATCTTCGCCAATAATTGTCAAAAGTTAGAATTTCTTTCAACATTATGAAGCCCTTTTTATAAATATTGATTCTGCATCAAAAGTTGAAAATATGTAATTTTGAGGTAAATTCGAGAAATTGACGTTTTAAGTTTTTGTTTCCAAATTCAAATGGTTGTATCTTCGCCAATAATTGTCAAAAGTTAGAATTTCTTTCAACATTATGAAGCCCTTTTTATAAATATTGATTCTGCATCAAAAGTTGAAAATATGTAATTTTGAGGTAAATTCGAGAAATTGACGTTTTAAGTTTTTGTTTCCAAATTCAAATGGTTGTATCTTCGCCAATAATTGTCAAAAGTTAGAATTTCTTTCAACATTATGAAGCCCTTTTTATAAATATTGATTCTGCATCAAAAGTTGAAAATATGTAATTTTGAGGTAAATTCGAGAAATTGACGTTTTAAGTTTTTGTTTCCAAATTCAAATGGTTGTATCTTCGCCAATAATTGTCAAAAGTTAGAATTTCTTTCAACATTATGAAGCCCTTTTTATAAATATTGATTCTGCATCAAAAGTTGAAAATATGTAATTTTGAGGTAAATTCGAGAAATTGACGTTTTAAGTTTTTGTTTCCAAATTCAAATGGTTGTATCTTCGCCAATAATTGTCAAAAGTTAGAATTTCTTTCAACATTATGAAGCCCTTTTTATAAATATTGATTCTGCATCAAAAGTTGAAAATATGTAATTTTGAGGTAAATTCGAGAAATTGACGTTTTAAGTTTTTGTTTCCAAATTCAAATGGTTGTATCTTCGCCAATAATTGTCAAAAGTTAGAATTTCTTTCAACATTATGAAGCCCTTTTTATAAATATTGATTCTGCATCAAAAGTTGAAAATATGTAATTTTGAGGTAAATTCGAGAAATTGACGTTTTAAGTTTTTGTTTCCAAATTCAAATGGTTGTATCTTCGCCAATAATTGTCAAAAGTTAGAATTTCTTTCAACATTATGAAGCCCTTTTTATAAATATTGATTCTGCATCAAAAGTTGAAAATATGTAATTTTGAGGTAAATTCGAGAAATTGACGTTTTAAGTTTTTGTTTCCAAATTCAAATGGTTGTATCTTCGCCAATAATTGTCAAAAGTTAGAATTTCTTTCAACATTATGAAGCCCTTTTTATAAATATTGATTCTGCATCAAAAGTTGAAAATATGTAATTTTGAGGTAAATTCGAGAAATTGACGTTTTAAGTTTTTGTTTCCAAATTCAAATGGTTGTATCTTCGCCAATAATTGTCAAAAGTTAGAATTTCTTTCAACATTATGAAGCCCTTTTTATAAATATTGATTCTGCATCAAAAGTTGAAAATATGTAATTTTGAGGTAAATTCGAGAAATTGACGTTTTAAGTTTTTGTTTCCAAATTCAAATGGTTGTATCTTCGCCAATAATTGTCAAAAGTTAGAATTTCTTTCAACATTATGAAGCCCTTTTTATAAATATTGATTCTGCATCAAAAGTTGAAAATATGTAATTTTGAGGTAAATTCGAGAAATTGACGTTTTAAGTTTTTGTTTCCAAATTCAAATGGTTGTATCTTCGCCAATAATTGTCAAAGTTAGAATTTCTTTCAACATTATGAAGCCCTTTTTATAAATATTGATTCTGCATCAAAAGTTGAAAATATGTAATTTTGAGGTAAATTCGAGAAATTGACGTTTTAAGTTTTTGTTTCCAAATTCAAATGGTTGTATCTTCGCCAATAATTGTCAAAAGTTAGAATTTCTTTCAACATTATGAAGCCCTTTTTATAAATATTGATTCTGCATCAAAAGTTGAAAATATGTAATTTTGAGGTAAATTCGAGAAATTGACGTTTTAAGTTTTTGTTTCCAAATTCAAATGGTTGTATCTTCGCCAATAATTGTCAAAAGTTAGAATTTCTTTCAACATTATGAAGCCCTTTTTATAAATATTGATTCTGCATCAAAAGTTGAAAATATGTAATTTTGAGGTAAATTCGAGAAATTGACGTTTTAAGTTTTTGTTTCCAAATTCAAATGGTTGTATCTTCGCCAATAATTGTCAAAAGTTAGAATTTCTTTCAACATTATGAAGCCCTTTTTATAAATATTGATTCTGCATCAAAAGTTGAAAATATGTAATTTTGAGGGTAAATTCGAGAAATTGACGTTTTAAGTTTTTGTTTCCAAATTCAAATGGTTGTATCTTCGCCAATAATTGTCAAAAGTTAGAATTTCTTTCAACATTATGAAGCCCTTTTTATAAATATTGATTCTGCATCAAAAGTTGAAAATATGTAATTTTGAGGTAAATTCGAGAAATTGACGTTTTAAGTTTTTGTTTCCAAATTCAAATGGTTGTATCTTCGCCAATAATTGTCAAAAGTTAGAATTTCTTTCAACATTATGAAGCCCTTTTTATAAATATTGATTCTGCATCAAAAAGTTGAAAATATGTAATTTTGAGGTAAATTCGAGAAATTGACGTTTTAAGTTTTTGTTTCCAAATTCAAATGGTTGTATCTTCGCCAATAATTGTCAAAAGTTAGAATTTCTTTCAACATTATGAAGCCCTTTTTTATAAATATTGATTCTGCATCAAAAGTTGAAAATATGTAATTTTGAGGTAAATTCGAGAAATTGACGTTTTAAGTTTTTGTTTCCAAATTCAAATGGTTGTATCTTCGCCAATAATTGTCAAAAGTTAGAATTTCTTTCAACATTATGAAGCCCTTTTTATAAATATTGATTCTGCATCAAAAGTTGAAAATATGTAATTTTGAGGTAAATTCGAGAAATTGACGTTTTAAGTTTTTGTTTCCAAATTCAAATGGTTGTATCTTCGCCAATAATTGTCAAAAGTTAGAATTTCTTTCAACATTATGAAGCCCTTTTTATAAATATTGATTCTGCATCAAAAGTTGAAAATATGTAATTTTGAGGTAAATTCGAGAAATTGACGTTTTAAGTTTTTGTTTCCAAATTCAAATGGTTGTATCTTCGCCAATAATTGTCAAAAGTTAGAATTTCTTTCAACATTATGAAGCCCTTTTTATATATAATAATTCTGCATCAAAAGTTGAAAATATGTAATTTTGAGGTAAATTCGAAAAATTTACATTTCAAGTTTTTGTTTCCAAATTCAAATGGTTGTATCTTCGCCAATAATTGTCAAAAGTTAGAATTTCTTTCAACATTATGAAGCCCTTTTTATATATATTGATTCTGCATCAAAAGTTGAAAAAATGTCTTCTTGAAGTAATTTCGAGAAATTGACGTTTTAAGTTTGTTTCCAAATTCAAATGGTTGTATATTCGCCAATAATTGTCAAAAGTTCAAATTTCTTTCAATATTATGAAGCCCTTTTTATAAATATTGATTCTGCATCAAAAGTTGAAAATAATTTTGAGATAGAAATTATTAGTAATTTTGACGTAAATTCGAGAAATTTACATTTCAAGTTTTTGTTTCCAAATTCAAATGGTTGTATCTTCGCCAATAATTGTCAAAAGTTAGAATTTCTTTCAACATTATGAAGCCCTTTTTATAAATATTGATTCTGCATCAAAAGTTGAAAATATGTAATTTGAGGTAAATTCGAGAAATTGACGCTTTAAGTTTCTGTTTCCAAATTCAAAAGGTTGTATCTTCAACAATAATTGTAAAAAGTTAGAACAATATGAAGCCCTTTTTATATATATTGATTCTGCATCAAAAGTTGAAAATATGTAATTTTGAGGTAAATTCGAGAAATGACGTTTTAAGTTTTTGTTTCCAAATTCAAATGGTTGTATCTTCGCCAATAATTGTCAAAAGTTAGAATTTCTTTCAATATTATGAAGCCCTTTTTATAAATATTGATTCTGCATCAAAAGTTGAAAATATGTAATTTTGAGGTAAATTCAGAAATGACGTTTCAAGTTTTGTTTCCAAATTTAAATGATTGTATCTTCGCCAATAATTGTCAAAAGTTAGAATTTCTTTCAACATTATGAAGCCCTTCTTTTATAAATATTGGATTCTGCATCAAAAGTCGAAAATATGTAATTTGAGGTAAATTCGAGAAATTGACGTTTTAAGTTTCTGTTTCCAAATTCAAATGGTTGTATCTTCGCCAATAATTGTCAAAAGTTAGAATTTCTTTTAAACAATATGAAGCCCTTTTTATAAATATTGATTCTGCATCAAAAGTTGAAAATATGTATTATTTAAGTATATTCGAGAAATTGACGTTTTAAGTTTCTGTTTCCAAATTCGAATGGTTGTATCTTCGCCAATAATTGTCAAAAGTTAGAATTTCTTTCAATATTATGAAGCCCTTTTTATAAATATTGATTCTGCATCAAAAGTTGAAAATATGTAATTTTGAGGTAAATTCGAGAAATTGACGTTTTAAGTTTTTGTTTCCAAATTCAAATGGGTTTATCTTCGCCAATAATTGTCAAAAGTTAGAATTTCTTTCAACATTATGAAGCCCTTTTTATAAATATTGATTCTGCATCAAAAGTTGAAAATATGTAATTTCGAGGTAAATTCGAGAAATTGACGTTTCAAGTTTTTGTTTCCAAATTCAAATGGTTGTATCTTCGCCAATAATTGTCAAATGTTAGAATTTCTTTCAACATTATGAAGCCCTTTTTATATATATTGATTCTGCATCAAAAGTTGAAAATATGTAAATTTTGAGGTAAATTCGAGAAATTGACGTTTTGAGTTTTGTTTCCTAATTCAAATGGCTGGGTATCAGTCGCCAATAATTGTCAAAAGTTAGAATTCTTTCAACAATATGAAGCCCTTTTTATAAATATTGATTCTGCATCAAAGTTGAAAATATGTAATTTTGAGGTAAATTCGAGAAATTGACGTTTCAAGTTTTTGTTTCCAAATTCAAATGGTTGTATCTTCGCCAATAATTGTCAAAAGTTAGAATTTCTTTCAACATTATGAAGCCCTTTTACAAATATTGATTCACCATCAAAAGTCGAAAATATGTAATTTTGAGGTAAATTCGAGAAATTTACGTCTTAAGCTTTTGTTTCCAAATTCAAATGGTTGTGTCTTCGCCAATAATTGTCAAAAGTTAGAATTTCTTTCAACATTATGCAACCCCTTTTTATAAATATTGATTCCTGCATCAAAGGTTAAAATATGTAATTTTGAGGTAAATTCGAGAAATTGACGTTTTAAATTTCGTTTCCAAATTCAAATGGTTGTATCTTCGCCAATAATTGTCAAAGTTAGAATTTCTTTCAACAATATGAAGCCCTTTTATAAATAATGATTCTGCATCAAAGTTGAAAATATGTATTCTTGAAGTAAATTCGAGAAATTGACGTTTTAAGTTTTTGTTTCCAAATTCAAATGGGTGTATCTTCGCCAATAATTGTCAAAAGTTAGAATTTCTTTCAACATTATGAAGCCCTTTTTATAAATATTGATTCTGCATCAAAATTTGAAAATATGTAATTTTGAGGTAAATTCGAGAAATTGACGTTTTAAGTTTTTGTTTCCAAATTCAAATGGTTGTATCTTCGCCAATAATTATCAAAAGTTAGAATTTCTTTCAACATTATGAAGCCCTTTTTGTAAATATTAATCCTGCGTAAAGTTGAAAATATGTAATTTTGAGGTAAATTCGAGAAATTTACGTTTTAGTTAAGAATTTCTTTCCAACATTATGAAGCCCTTTATAAATATTGATTCTGCATCAAAAGTTGAAAATATGTAATTTTGAGGTAAATTCCAGTTTTACGTTTAAATTTTAGTTTCCAAATTCAAATAGTTTGTATCTTTGTCAATAATTGTCAAAGTTAGAATTTCTTTCCAACATTATGAAGCCCTTTTTATAAATATTGATTCTGCATCAAAAGTTCAAAATATGTAATTTTGAGGTAAATTCAGAGAAATTGACGTTTTAAGTTCTTGTTTCCAAATTCAAATGGTTGTATCTTCGGCAATAATTGTCAATAGTTAGTATTACTTTCAACATTATGAAGCCCTTTTTATATATAATGATTAAGCATCAAAGTTGAAAATATGTATTTTTGAGGTAAATTCTTAATTAACGTTTTAAGTTTTTGTTTCCAAATTCAAATAATTTGTATCTTCGCCAACATTTTTAAAGAATTAGAATTTCTTTCAACAATATGAAACCCTTTTTATAAATATTGATTTTGCATCAAAAGTTGAAAATATGTCATTTTTGAGGTAAATTCGAAGAATTTACGTTTTAAGTTTCTTTTTCCACATTCAAATGGTTGTATCTTCGCCAATATTTGCAAAAAGTTAGAATTTCTTTCAACATTATGAAGCACTTTTTATAAATATTGATTCTGCAT
>JAEIFX010000303.1:0-25290 GCA_018904325.1 Drosophila murphyi | reverse complement strand
CGTTGCTCCACTATTCCAACACGCGCACGTTCCCTTCACACTTGCTGGCATTTCACCCATCCGCCCTACCCACTCTTCTTCCCCCTCTTCCTCCCTCCTCTCACTCACTCCCCCATTGTTTCCACTCCCAAAAAACACACACACGCCGCTGGTGCTGTGCTGCAAGAAATCTCTCATTCTCTACTGATCCCCTTCTTTCCACCCACCCACCGCCACCACCACCACCATCATCTCAGCATGGCCCCCATCATTCAGCCAAAAGCCCGCCTCCGACCCGATGTACATCACCGGACCGCTGGACAGCAAGATGGGCATTCTTCTCGTGAGTGATATCTTCGGCATGCACCACAACTCGCACCGCTATGCGGACGCGCTGGGCAAGGCTGGCTTCCTTGTCGTGATGCCCGACTTCTTTGGCTCTCGCGTGTGGGACGATGAGACCTTCCCCCCGGACTTCCAGAGCGACAAGTGGAAGACCTTCTACGCCTCCTGCGGCGACTTTGACATCCACCGCCCAAAGGCACGCAATGCCGTTGCGTTTGCGCCACCTCGGGTGCACCAAGGTGTCCACCATGGGCCTGTGCTGGGGCTCGCAGCTGGCTTTTGACATGTCTGCCGAGGGTCTCACGGACGCCGCAGCAACAGCCCACCCCTCACTGCTCACCGCCGACGCTGTGCGTGCTGCCAAACACCCCGTGTGTCTCCTGCTCTCCAAGGATGAGCCCCCCTTTGAGGACATCGAGGCTGCTGTGCGTGCCAACACACACGGCCACTGCGTGTACACGCGCTACGCACACCTCGACCACGGCTTCTTTGGCTGCCGCTTCGATCACGACAGCTGCACTGACGTCCAGCGCAAGGAGCTGGACGAAGCCACAGCTGCCAGCATCGCCTTCTTCCGATCCACGCTGCAGTAAGAAGTAGTGGTAGTAGTAGTTGCAGCTGCGCTTCCTGAGTGTGCCTGTGTGTGTGATTGTAGAGGCTGCTGCCGACTGTCCACACACCTCCTTCTGAAAATACCCACCACAACAACTTCCACCATCTAATTCCATTCCGACATCCTATTACGTTCTTTTGCGACTACAAGCTTCTGTCCTTTTTTTTGTTGTGTGTGTGTGTGTGTGTATTGGAGTGAGATCAATCTTTGTCATACTACCTCCTGTGTTACGTGTTGTGTTCGGAGCGTTGCTCCACTATTCCAATACGCGCACGTTCCCTTCACACTTGCTGGCATTTCACCCATCCGCCCTACCCACTCTTCTTCCCCTCTTCCTCCCTCCTCTCACTCACTCCCCCATTGTTTCCACTCCCAAAAACACACACACGCCGCTGGTGCTGTGCTGCAAGAAATCTCTCATTCTCTACTGATCCCCCTTCTTTCCACCCACCCACCGTCACCGCCACTACCACCATCATCTCAGCATGGCCCCCATCATTCAGCCATACAAGCCTGCCTCCGACCCGATGTACATCACCGGACCGCTGGACAGCAAGATGGGCATTCTTCTCGTGAGTGATATCTTCGGCATGCACCACAACTCGCACCGCTATGCGGACGCGCTGGGCAAGGCTGGCTTCCTTGTCGTGATGCCCGACTTCTTTGGCTCTCGCGTGTGGGACGATGAGACCTTCCCCCGGACTTCCAGAGCGACAAGTGGAAGACCTTCTACGCCTTCTGCGGCGACTTTGACATCCACCGCCCAAAGGCACGCAATGCCGTTGCGTTGCTGCGCCACCTCGGGTGCACCAAGGTGTCCACCATGGGCCTGTGCTGGGGCTCGCAGCTGGCTTTTGACATGTCTGCCGAGGGTCTCACGGACGCCGCAGCAACAGCCCACCCCTCACTGCTCACCGCCGACGCTGTGCGTGCTGCCAAACACCCCGTGTGTCTCCTGCTCTCCAAGGATGAGCCCCCCCTTTGAGGACATCGAGGCTGCTGTGCGTGCCAACACACACGGCCACTGCGTGTACACGCGCTACGCACACCTCGACCACGGCTTCTTTGGCTGCCGCTTCGATCACGACAGCTGCACTGACGTCCAGCGCAAGGAGCTGGACGAAGCCACAGCTGCCAGCATCGCCTTCTTCCGCTCCACGCTGCAGTAGTTGCAGCTCGTGGTTCTCCGTGTGTGTTGTGTGCTGTGTGTGTGTGTCTTATGATATTGACGAGAGGCTGCTGCCGATTGTCCATTCATACTCCTCCGCCACACACTTCCTTCGCAAAATAGCCACCACACACTCCACCATCTAATTCCATTCCAACGCCCTATTACGTTTTTTTCTTTTTGCGACTACTACTTGGTTCTTCTCTTTTTGTGTTTGTGTGTATTGGAGTGAGATCAATCTTCGTCATACTACCTCCTGTGTTACGTGTTGTGTTCGGAGCGTTGCTCCACTATTCCAATACGCGCACGTTCCCTTCACACTTGCTGGCATTTCACCCATCCGCCCTACCCACTCTTCTTCCCCTCTTCCTCCCTCCTCTCACTCACTCCCCCATTGTTTCCACTCCCAAAAAAAACACACACGCCGCTGGTGCTGTGCTGCAAGAAATCTCTCATTCTCTACTGATCCCCCTTCTTTCCACCCACCCACCGTCACCACCACCACCACCATCATCTCAGCATGGCCCCCATCATTCAGCCATACAAGCCTGCCTCCGACCCGATGTACATCACCGGACCGCTGGACAGCAAGATGGGCATTCTTCTCGTGAGTGATATCTTCGGCATGCACCACAACTCGCACCGCTATGCGGACGCGCTGGGCAAGGCTGGCTTCCTTGTCGTGATGCCCGACTTCTTTGGCTCTCGCGTGTGGGACGATGAGACCTTCCCCCCGGACTTCCAGAGCGACAAGTGGAAGACCTTCTACGCCTTCTGCGGCGACTTTGACATCCACCGCCCAAAGGCACGCAATGCCGTTGCGTTGCTGCGCCACCTCGGGTGCACCAAGGTGTCCACCATGGGCCTGTGCTGGGGCTCGCAGCTGGCTTTTGACATGTCTGCCGAGGGTCTCACGGACGCCGCAGCAACAGCCCACCCCTCACTGCTCACCGCCGACGCTGTGCGTGCTGCCAAACACCCCGTGTGTCTCCTGCTCTCCAAGGATGAGCCCCCCTTTGAGGACATCGAGGCTGCTGTGCGTGCCAACACACACGGCCACTGCGTGTACACGCGCTACGCACACCTCGACCACGGCTTCTTTGGCTGCCGCTTCGATCACGACAGCTGCACTGACGTCCAGCGCAAGGAGCTGGACGAAGCCACAGCTGCCAGCATCGCCTTCTTCCGCTCCACGCTGCAGTAGTTGAAGCTCGTGGCTCTAGTGTGTAGTTGTGTGTTCCTGTGTGTGCCTGTGTGTTATGATTGACAGAGGCTGCTGCCGATTGTCCATCATACTCCTCCGCCACACATCCTTCTGAAAATACCCACCACAACAACTCCCACCATCTAATTCCATTCCAACGCCCTATTATGTTCTTTTGCTTCTAAATTCTGTCCTACTTTTTGGTTCTGTGTGTTTGTGTGTATTGGAGTGAGATCAATCTTCGTCATACTACCTCCTGTGTTACGTGTTGTGTTCGGAGCGTTGCTCCACTATTCCAATACGCGCACGTTCCCTTCACACTTGCTGGCATTTCACCCATCCGCCCTACCCACTCTTCTTCCCCTCTTCCTCCCTCCTCTCACTCACTCCCCCATTGTTTCCACTCCCAAAAAAAACACACACGCCGCTGGTGCTGTGCTGCAAGAAATCTCTCATTCTCTACTGATCCCCTCTTCTTTCCACCCACCCACCGCCACCACCACCACCGCCATCATCTCAGCATGGCCCCCATCATTCAGCCATACAAGCCTGCCTCCGACCCGATGTACATCACCGGACCGCTGGACAGCAAGATGGGCATTCTTCTCGTGAGTGATATCTTCGGCATGCACCACAACTCGCACCGCTATGCGGACGCGCTGGGCAAGGCTGGCTTCCTTGTCGTGATGCCCGACTTCTTTGGCTCTCGCGTGTGGGACGATGAGACCTTCCCCCCGGACTTCCAGAGCGACAAGTGGAAGACCTTCTACGCCTTCTGCGGCGACTTTGACATCCACCGCCCAAAGGCACGCAATGCCGTTGCGTTGCTGCGCCACCTCGGGTGCACCAAGGTGTCCACCATGGGCCTGTGCTGGGGCTCGCAGCTGGCTTTTGACATGTCTGCCGAGGGTCTCACGGACGCCGCAGCAACAGCCCACCCCTCACTGCTCACCGCCGACGCTGTGCGTGCTGCCAAACACCCCGTGTGTCTCCTGCTCTCCAAGGATGAGCCTCCCTTTGAGGACATCGAGGCTGCTGTGCGTGCCAACACACACGGCCACTGCGTGTACACGCGCTACGCACACCTCGACCACGGCTTCTTTGGCTGCCGCTTCGATCACGACAGCTGCACTGACGTCCAGCGCAAGGAGCTGGACGAAGCCACAGCGGCCAGCATCGCCTTCTTCCGCTCCACGCTGCAGTAGATTGCAGCTCGGCGCTTCTCCGAGTGTGTGTGTGTGTGTGTGTGTGTGTGTGTCTTATGATTGACAAGAGAGGCTGCTGCCGATTGTCCATTCATACTTCTCCGCCACACAATTCCTTCGAAGAATACCCACCACTACTTCCACCACCATCTAATTCCATTCCAACGCCCTATTATGTTTTTTCTTTTTTGCGACTACTACTTGGTTCTCTCTGTTTGTGTGTATTGGAGTGAGATCAATCTTCGTCATACTACCTCCTGTGTTACGTGTTGTGTTCGGAGCGTTGCTCCACTATTCCAATACGCACACGTTCCCTTCACACTTGCTGGCATTTCACCCATCCGCCCTACCCACTCCTCTTCCCCCTCTTCCTCCCTCCTCTCACTCACTCCCCCATCGTTTCCACTCCCAAATAAAAACACACACGCCGCTGGTGCTGTGCTGCAAGAAATCTCTCATTCTCTACTGATCCCCCTTCTTTCCACCCACCCACCGCCACCACCACCACCATCATCATCGTCAGCATGGCCCCCATCATTCAGCCATACAAGCCTGCCTCCGACCCGATGTACATCACCGGACCGCTGGACAGCAAGATGGGCATTCTTCTCGTGAGTGACATCTTCGGCATGCACCACAACTCGCACCGCTATGCGGATGCGCTGGGCAAGGCGGGCTTCCTTGTCGTGATGCCCGACTTCTTTGGCTCTCGCGTGTGGGACGACGAGACCTTCCCCCGGACTTCCAGAGCGACAAGTGGAAGACCTTCTACGCCTTCTGCGGCGACTTTGACATCCACCGCCCAAAGGCACGCAATGCCGTTGCGCTGCTGCGCCACCTCGGGTGCACCAAGGTGTCCACCATGGGCCTGTGCTGGGGCTCGCAGCTGGCTTTTGACATGTCTGCCGAGGGTCTCACGGACGCCGCAGCCACAGCCCACCCCTCACTGCTCACCGCCGACGCGGTGCGTGCTGCCAAACACCCCGTGTGTCTCCTGCTCTCCAAGGACGAGCCCCCCTTTGAGGACATCGAGGCTGCTGTGCGTGCCAACACACACGGCCACTGCGTGTACACGCGCTACGCACACCTCGACCACGGCTTCTTTGGCTGCCGCTTCGATCACGACAGCTGCACCGACGTCCAGCGCAAGGAGCTGGACGAAGCCACAGCGGCCAGCATCGCCTTCTTCCGCTCCACGCTGCAGTAGTTGCAGCTCGGCGCTTCTCCGAGTGTGTGTGTGTGTGTGTGTTTGTGTGTGCTTATGATATGATTGACAAGAGAGGCTGCTGCCGATTGTCCATTCATACTTCTCCGCCACACAATTCCTTCGGAGAATACCCACCACTACTTCCACCACCATCTAATTCCATTCCAACGCCCTATTATGTTTTTTTCTTTTTGCGACTACTACTTGGTTCTCTCTGTTTTGTGTATTGGAGTGAGATCAATCTTCGTCATACTACCTACTGTGTTACGTGTTGTGTTCGGAGCGTTGCTCCACTATTCCAACACGCACACGTTCACTTCACACTTGCTGGCATTTCACCCATCCGCCCTACCCACTCCTCTTCCCCCTCCTCCCTCTCTCTCACTCACTCCCCCATCGTTTCCACTCCCAAATAAAAACACACACGCCGCTGGTGCTGTGCTGCAAGAAATCTCTCATTCTCTACGGATCCCCTCTTCTTTCCACCCACCTACCCACCACCACCACCACCGCCATCATCATCGTCAGCATGGCCCCCATCATTCAGCCATACAAGCCTGCCTCCGACCCGATGTACATCACCGGACCGCTGGACAGCAAGATGGGCATTCTTCTCGTGAGTGACATCTTCGGCATGCACCACAACTCGCACCGCTATGCGGATGCGCTGGGCAAGGCGGGCTTCCTTGTCGTGATGCCCGACTTCTTTGGCTCTCGCGTGTGGGACGACGAGACCTTCCCCCCGGACTTCCAGAGCGACAAGTGGAAGACCTTCTACGCCTTCTGCGGCGACTTTGACATCCACCGCCCAAAGGCACGCAATGCCGTTGCGCTGCTGCGCCACCTCGGGTGCACCAAGGTGTCCACCATGGGCCTGTGCTGGGGCTCGCAGCTGGCCTTTGACATGTCTGCCGAGGGTCTCACGGACGCCGCAGCCACAGCCCACCCCTCACTGCTCACCGCCGACGCGGTGCGTGCTGCCAAACACCCCGTGTGTCTCCTGCTCTCCAAGGACGAGCCCCCCTTTGAGGACATCGAGGCTGCTGTGCGTGCCAACACACACGGCCACTGCGTGTACACGCGCTACGCACACCTCGACCACGGCTTCTTTGGCTGCCGCTTCGATCACGACAGCTGCACCGACGTCCAGCGCAAGGAGCTGGACGAAGCCACAGCGGCCAGCATCGCCTTCTTCCGCTCCACGCTGCAGTAGTTGCAGCTCGGCGCTTCTCCGTGTGTGTGTGTGTGTGTGTTTGTGTGTCTTATGATATTGACAAGAGAGGCTGCTGCCGATTGTCCATTCATACTTCTCCGCCACACAATTCCTTCGGAGAAACCCACCACTACTTCCACCACCATCTAATTCCATTCCAACGCCCTATTATGTTTTTTCTTTTTTGCGACTACTACTTGGTTCTCTCTGTTTTGTGTATTGGAGTGAGATCAATCTTCGTCATACTACCTACTGTGTTACGTGTTGTGTTCGGAGCGTTGCTCCACTATTCCAATACGCGCACGTTCCCTTCACACTTGCTGGCATTTCACCCATCCGCCCTACCCACTCTTCTTCCCCCTCTTCCTCCTCTCTCACTCACTCCCCCATCGTTTCCACTCCCAAAAAAAACACACACGCCGCTGGTGCTGTGCTGCAAGAAATCTCTCATTCTCTACTGATCCCCTCTTCTTTCCACCCACCTACCCACCGCCACCACCACCGCCACCATCATCGTCAGCATGGCCCCCATCATTCAGCCATACAAGCCTGCCTCCGACCCGATGTACATCACCGGACCGCTGGACAGCAAGATGGGCATTCTTCTCGTGAGTGATATCTTCGGCATGCACCACAACTCGCACCGCTATGCGGACGCGCTGGGCAAGGCGGGCTTCCTTGTCGTGATGCCCGACTTCTTTGGCTCTCGCGTGTGGGACGATGAGACCTTCCCCCGGACTTCCAGAGCGACAAGTGGAAGACCTTCTACGCCTTCTGCGGCGACTTTGACATCCACCGCCCAAAGGCACGCAATGCCGTTGCGCTGCTGCGCCACCTCGGGTGCACCAAGGTGTCCACCATGGGCCTGTGCTGGGGCTCGCAGCTGGCCTTTGACATGTCTGCCGAGGGTCTCACGGACGCCGCAGCCACAGCCCACCCCTCACTGCTCACCGCCGACGCGGTGCGTGCTGCAAACACCCCGTGTTGTCCTCCTGCTCTCAAAGGACGCCCCCCTTTGAGGACATCGAGGCTGCTGTGCGTGCCAACACCACGGCCACTGCGTGTACACGCGCTACGCACACCTCGACCACGGCTTCTTTGGCTGCCGCTTCGATCACGACAGCTGCACCCGACGTCCAGCGCAAGGAGCTGGACGAAGCCACAGCGGCCAGCATCGCCTTCTTCCGCTCCACGCTGCAGTAGAATTAGAATTTTTATAATATAAAACGGTAATTGCTTGTATGGATGATTGTGTGAGTGTTGGTTTTGGAATGTGTTGTATTTGTGTTTGTAAGTGATTTCTTCTGTTCTTTGTTTTCTTAGTCATTTCTTGTTGAGTGAGAGTAGCTACACACAATAGTGTTTCGGTTGGAGAACTGACAACTGTTTTGTAAAAGAAGATGAAGACAATCGTGGTGGTGCTGATTCTGGCTGTACTGGTACCTGGGTTTTCTGTGACAACTATTGGTGCCGACGCTTCCCATTGATGGATTTTATCAGGCAAATGAAAACTTGTTTCTTTCTATGTATGCTTTGGGCTTGAATGTGGCTACGACACGGAGTCTTTGAAGACAGTAGCCTCCGTTCTCGTTTTCCGTCCACATGGCTTGGTGCTGCGGGTTCGATTATTGCTTTAGCACTGTTGTGGCAAGTACCAATGCTATGGCTATGTTTGGACCGGGTGGGGATTTGGCTTATTGTACAACTTGATGGTATTGCCTTCAAATGACCAACTTGACGTTGTTCGCACCATATGCACAGTTCATTCAGACGGAAACACTGGACACCAGTAAGTACGCCCCATCAGTTGCGTGGATGAGCCCCTCGGAAGCTAATCAAGCGGCAGCATTGCTGGACTTGTTTTCCTCCAATCCCTATTTTCCATTGAACCAGCTCGCTCTCACAGTTACCGATATTGGTGTTGGAGGTGCTGGCTATGCATTGCTAAAGGACTTGCTATGCCAGAGTCGGTGGTGGTACTGAACCGTGCGACGTCAGCGGCACAATATACATCAGCCGTGGCGCAGGTACCCCGTGCTATGTATATGATTTCTCAGGTACCATCAGCAGCTGACAAGAACTACTACAGTGACTCAGCAAGATGGGCATCGAATATCCTCACAGACAAAACACTTGGCGGCGCTAATACATCTGTTGGTTTCACTTTTGAGATGATGTCGCTCTGTTCACTACAGATTGCAGTTCGACATTCGGAAAAACTGTACCTGCAGTAGGCTCTGGTGTAGTCCCTGAAAATCACTTTTACCCAGCCCCGACACCTGGAGTATGTCTTCCACTTAGCTATCAAGTGACCCAAGACTTCCATTGATGTGGCTGGTACACTTCTTGGTGTCTGACCTGTTCATTGGATCCTTTGGGCCCACAGGCAACAGTTGCAAACCGAGTCAACCAAGGAGCTGTGTGCACCTGCAACCAAGCGGGTGTGAGTGCCTTCTATGGCGACTTTTAAGCACAGTGGAAGCGGATATGACTCCACACCTGTGTCCAATTTCATGTTCCATTATTCTGAGAGCGGATTGTGGCAGCACTTATCCTCTTGTGTCTACTTCATCCTACGTAATACGCAGCTGCTGAAAGACCTCCTTCGTCAGCAGATGATTGGGTTCACAATGACGAACACTGACAACGATGCGACACCTTCTGTGTGAGGATGCTGTGCAGGTACTGTCATTCTTTGGAAAGGACCTCTTCTTTTTGAACTGCATCAGCACCACTGCCACCTCTGCCGGCACTGCACTAAGCACACAGCTGTCCACGTATGTGACGAATGGACTGATGGGTGTGATACCTGATGCTGCGGTTGCCTCTGCTTCACTTGCGAGTGCGTTTGTGCTTGACTTCATCCCTGAGACCACACAGCCACAGTTTGCGGAGGCAAATCTTGTGTACCTGTTTCCGACGCTGAACCAGGAGCTGTACATTCTTGCGTCGTACCTGTATGGACTGGTGAAGCTGAAGCCGACGTCTGTTGTGTGCGGTGTGGTGCGCAGCTCCACCTCGTCGGGTGATGTTGTTGCACTGCTGACCAACACGCTTACAACATTTGAGATGTCTGTTGCGACTGGAAACATGCAGCAGCCTACTACTGGCACGCTTGGTGCAGCGATCCCTGCTGCTTGCACACACACGTTTGTTGTTGGTGTTGGTTCTGGAGATGCTGCGGGGTTGCTGACGTACCTTACGAACAACCCGGATAAGGTTGTGTTCACCTCCTTTGACGACATCACGAAGTGGTACAGCAGCTACCAGAGTGCCTTTGCTACAGCATCAAGCGGCGTGACGGGTCGACTGATATTTGCGACGAACATTCCATCGTGGACGGACATGTCTCTGACATTTGGCTCAGCTGCACTTCCCACTGGGTTGGCTCCCACTCCTGCATCTGTACGCTCGTGCATTGTGGGAATGGTGTACGCCATGCTGACGAAAGGTCAGGAGTGGGGTCTGGAGGAGTCTGCAGGTACCACTGTACGCAAGTCGGTATTGTGGACTGTTGGGAACATGCGCTTTGGTCCGTTTGCCGAGTCGATTACTGATGGTGACGCTGCTAACGAAGTGTTGAACTATGGAGCACAAGGAAATGTCTGTGTGGTCCTACACTCGAGTGGTTGTGCCCACGACACCAACACCCTCTCATGGCTCCGTTGGACAATGTTGTTGCCTGAGCCATGTGAAAACAGTGGCACCAGCTTTGCCGCTATGAGTGAGAATTGTGTTGTTGTCACTGAGTCTTCTGCAGCAGTTGAGAGCCACCATTCGGATGATTCCACACACATTCGTCTGTGCGATCTGAAGCACTTCCTGTCCATATTCCCTGTACCGTATTAAGGAATCTAGCAGCACGAGAACCGTCGTTGCAGTAGTACCGCTCACATGATGATACATTGACGGTTGTGATTATTGTGCTGTGTGTTCTGGTCATTGTTGGTCTTTGTTGTTATATTTGCATACTTCTTCTGTGAAAGTGGGGTGCGTTTGCGTGGATGGCAATGTGCATCTCTTCGTTGGTGGGAAGCGAGAACTCTCAGGGGGATGCAAACGCAGCTGAAAAGGTGCGTACATCCATTGACAAGGAGACTGAAGGTGGACGTGGAACAACAGGCATTGGTGTGCAGCTCGTCACAGTCCCCACGGGTGCTCCACTTGGATTTGTGTTCGTGGAAGTGGAGGAGTGGCGTGCCCTGTGGCTGCGACAGCCGCAGGTGATGGTGCGAGCTGTGCGGCACGTTCAACGAACGGTGCGACGTGCCTTCATGGAGCACGGGTGTTACGAGATGCAGACTGTGGAGGGCATGACGGTTGCTGTGTGTGGCTCTGCTGAAGCTGCGCTGAAGGCTGCATGTGCGGTTGCTGCTGGTGCAGTGGAAGTTATGAGGGCAGATTCTGACTCGCTTGGGAGGGAGTACGTTGGGCTTGGCTGTGGTGCTTGTGGTGTACCTGGTCTGCGTCTGCGTGTTGCTGTGCACTGGGGTACTGCGACGAAGCGCGTGGATGCCCGTGGAGGTGTGCAGTGGAGTGGTGGAGCTGTGGAGAGTGTTGTGAGTGCTGCCTACTCTGCTGGGTCACCCGGTGTTGTTGTTGTGACTGCTGCCATGGCGAGTGCCCTTTCGGACGCCGGATGCCCACGTGACGACCTGTACCTGATAAGTGAACGCACGTATCGTGACGGTGCTGTGAAGGGCAAGGTGTACGGCTTGGATATTGCTCCCTGGTTGTGGCAGGCGACAGAATGAGGAGACCGAGGCGGATGCTCAGTGATGCTGAAGACCATGATTGCATGTGCGATGCTTTCTGCTGGTGTTGCCCATGGTCCAGATTCCGTGACCGTGAAGTTGTGCAACAAGCGCTTTGATGCGCTGTACGCTGGTCAAAGTGATGCTTACAAGGCACGAAGTCTCCGATGGATACCCAAGTGTTGTGGTTTACCCTTCCATGAACGTGATGAATACTCCACTGACCATGACTACTGCACGGCACTCCAGATGTGTGTGAGTCATCACGTTGCCTCCGTACTGCAATGTCGACATGGTCGGTCCGCAATATCTTCTCCTTGCAATGGCCTTCGTGAAGGACCGCATCCTTTACCTCTCGTGCTCGAGATAGATAAAGCGACGAGAAGGCGTGCAGCTGGGTCGCAGAAGCCCAGTCGCTCCGCTAGGAAAGCGCTGCGTAGTGCGCAGCGTTCACAGTTGCAGCATTTTTCCTACTTTGCGGATAGTAATGAGTTTGACTGTGAGTCTGTGTGAGAGATGAGGTGTCATTGTGCAATTTGTGTTGGCGTGGGGTTGTTTCCACGGCTTTACTTTCCTTTTTCTTTTAGATGTACTCGCTGTTAATTACCAATGAACCAAAGTCTTGGATGTATGACAGCAACCGGGTATTTTCATTGAATCTCGATCGGTTATGTTCGAGATATTTCTTTTATTTTCACTGGTGAGTAAACCTGATACTCTCGAAATAGTGCACCACATCTTGATGTGAGTTTCATTGTTCGGCCTTTTTTTCGGGACCCGATTTCTCAGTTTCTTATGTCTTTTACCACTGTCCGACGATACTGATGCGCTGTGAAGAATAACGCGTATTTTTGTATTTCATTTGTGTCATCGGGTTTGTGCGTCTATTTTCGAGTGAAAGTTTGCTGTTGTGTCACATACGTTTTCTGACCCCAACAGTTTGAGGATATGGTGTTGTGTGGGACATATGTGACCATAGGATGAAAGTGATCATTCTCGCCTTAGGTCATCGAGTGATTGTTGCGGATTGCCATCGCTACCGGATTCGGAAGTTCTTTTTTCTCAGACTAGTGTGCACGGCAAATCAACACATTGTTTTTGTATATACACCAAGTTTTCGGAACTGGGGATACCTCTTTTTTTTACCGTACATGATGTTTTCCTCAGTCAATCAAGGCACACGTTTGTACGGACGGTTTCATCCTTACTTATCTGACAACTACTATGTTTCTTTGCAATTACTGCCGCGGACACTCTATTGTTTCACTGTCGTTGCTACTTTGTGTTATACTATACTACCACAACATCTGCACTCTTGTTTTTTTCTTCTCATTCAATAAGTAATTATGCCATGTACAAGTAGGCTACACCACAAACAAATTTGTCACTTACACGATAATTAGCCACACAATAACGAGGCCATTGTTCGACTATCGCTACAGCTGCATTGATCCTTATTACTCACGGAGGATAGTGCCGGGGTAATGCACAAGTTATTTGCCTCACCATTCACCATATACCTTCTAATGTTTTTCTAAGGGGAATATTTTCTCCTTAACGAAGCGTTAGCTACTGATGGTATGCTCCTCTTCTCAAATCAGTTGCCCTTGTTTTTTCGTTACTCTGGTGACTTTACCTACCTATCGATGTCCTGTTATTACTTTCGGTCAAACCTCAAGATTTATGTTTTCTACAAAGAACAGAGGACAGTAGAAAACATCAATCTTCAAACGTTGTTGCTGCCCATTCCACACCTATTCATCTTGACACTTGTTATCCTGCTATGATCCTTTGCCTCCATAAAACTTACGATACCTCAGTAAGCGGTCCGATATGAATGGTCTGTACTGCACTTCAAAGACACTCTTTTCTTTTCCTTACTTTCCAACTGTTATCTGTTTTGAATCTGAAGAAAGACTTTCCTATTTCGTCGCTCCTTACGCTGGTTTCCAAAGGGTTTCCTGGTTTCCACGCATCCCCCGCAAGTCCATGCACTGGAGCAAACTAATCGTTGCAGTGCTCATTCTTCTGAGCACCACTACCTCTTCGGTTCTGGCGGAGACGTACTCCATTGCAGCGGTCTATTCTGACAGTGTTGATGTAAATACGCCAGCATACTCTGCTTTCACCATGGGAATTTCATTTGCTGTGAGGGGGACAGGTGGAACGTTGCAGTACTCAGTCATTTATTCTGCGGTCAGCTCGAACAGCGGGGTCAGCGTTTTGAGCTGCTTCGCCAGTGGCTCCAAAGCGATGGGGATGTTACGGCCACGCCGGTACCAACCTGTTGACGAGTCTCTACACAAACAGACTACGACAGAGGCCATCAATTTCGTTGCTTTTGCGCCGTTCTCTCAGAGCATCAATTACAATAGTGACAAAGTCATTTCTTGTTTACATGCAACAGATCTTCTGGGCAATTCCTTCGGAGCAGGCCCAGTCGGTGGCACTTTTTATTCTGCTTTCGAAGATGGAACTCTACCCCTTAAATCAACTGCTTTTCCGCCTTGCATCCACGTACAAGGGCATTGGTTACAGTGCTATGGTGCTCTACAACGCAATGACTTAGGCGTTTGGGGTTTCTCTGGAATGCCAGCAGCCAAAGAATGTTTTCGAACAGGAGTCTTACGCCGCGTCAATTGCCAAGAATCCACGCATCGTGTATCAGTACGGTGAAAACGGATGGAAATGTTGTCACTAACACGTGGACATCAACATTGTTAGTTGATCCTACGATAATTGCAATCAACGCAACTCTCATCACCACATTTGAGATGCAGCACCAGCTGCTTCAGACGTACAATACGCTGCGATCTTCTGCAGGAGGAGCGATTCTACCACCAGGTAATATTCTGACATCCGCACCGATCCCTGGTGTAGATGCAACAGAGTACACTTCGGTAGTTGACTTTATGTCTCAGGCTGGAGCTTCGTTGCCCGCTGATATGTCGCGCTCCCCTCAAAACTTCGTGATGACGGGATGGGTCACTGGTACTGCTCTCATGCAAGCACTAAACAAGTACACTGGTAAATCCCCTGGGGACAGCACCATATTTTTCAAAATTTGGTTGCAGCTCAAAGCAGCTTTGTGGTATCAGACTTGTTTATTGGGACATTTGGGCTAGTGAAAGCGCATGCGACACCACAAGCCCTGCTGCTTTGAGCGGAGGGCTGTGCCAGTGCCATCATGGGGGCAACAACGTTTGGTTCCACACTTTTTCGCAGTCCGAGGATAATGTCGATGTTGTTGCTGTGCGCGGTGAGATGTTCCAGTATAGACTTGGTGTCTGCGCTAATCTAGCTGCAGCAGGTGACGTGATTAAAACTTTGCCCCCTCCAAACGATTTGATTAGCACACCTGCTCGACAATCCGCGTTGCTGGTCTTGCCCCCGCGGATAACACCATGATGGAAACAACCTGCAAGCAGATGCATGGTACTATTTTGCGACTGACCAACCGAGAGCTGTACAAACACGCATCTGCCCATGGATACTACGGCTACTGCGTACCCACAAACATGAGCACTATGCCCGCGGACCTTGCTACCCACTCCAGCACCTTCGTGATGACTTCCATGATGGGTGTCATTCCCGACAGCCTAACTCCAACCATCTTGGTTCTGGACTACATTCCGCAGACGACGCAACTACACGTGGCGCAAACGAACCTTGTACCTATTCCCTACGCTGGAACAAGAGCTGTTTGTGCTTGCTTATTCTCTGAGCGGAACTGAGATCAGTACGTCTACTGTGTGCGCCGCAGTGACTTACTCTTCCGTGTCTGGCAGCATTGTGACCCTCATGAAGGCGACGCTTGCGACTTTTGGGATTGTATTGGCCGACGGCTATGCTTTTCAGCCGACCGCTGGCCTTGCGGCGAGCATCTCTGAAGCGTGTACGCACACATTTGTAATTGGCGTCGGCGATGACGATGCTGCCGGGCTTGCGTTATACTTGACAACACACTCGAAGTACTATGTACTCGCGGCCTTTGATGACGTGACAAAGTACTACACTTCACTTTCAGCTGCACTTGGGAGTACGGATGCTTCCGTGACGAATCGCTTCCTTTGCGACGAATCTGCCACAGTGGACGGGTACCGCATTTAACCCCACCGCAGCAAGCGCCTCCGCACCCATTAGCACTGTGACACAGTTCCTGCAAAGCGTTCCTGCGGAGCTGCAAAACGCCTGCTGCTGTTCGTGCATTCCTTGCCGCCATGCTGTACGATCAGCTGACCGCTGGTGCAGTGGTGGCAACAGGTAATGTGCAGCGGAAACTTTACGGCAACGTATCATGGACGGTTGCAGGAGTACAATTTGGGCCGTTCTCCACCACACTCTGCTTAGGGATTGCAGCAACTGGAACTTCTTGTCTTCACAACTATGGTACGCGTAGCATATCTGTGTGGTCATTTACACGAGTTTTTGTCCCAGAAACCAGCCTGCTTCGAGCTGACATCGTGCCAAGTATGGTCTATGATGATACTGGATTAGCCGTTACAGTAGTAACCGCAGCGACTGAAGGTGGGGATGAGGAGTGCAGGGATGTACCGCCATCAAGTTCGATGGAAGATGCAACCACTACCACACCTGCGAGCGTAGACTCCTCCACGACAACCGAAGTGGTGTTGCCCACACCGTCGAAGGTGCCTGTATCACAGCACAGTAACTCTAGTGACGGCAATCTCATCGATACATTACTTATTATTGAATGTGCGTGTCTTGGTGTCGTCGTCACGGTTATTGTTGTCCTACTTCTAGTGAAGCTAGGTCTTCTACGGTGGATTGCATCTCTTCTGAATTGCAGGTTTTCTTGGCTCCAACAATGCTGCGGCTGTTATGCATCGGCGTGAGAAGCAACACGAGCAGTGCATTGATCAGCAACGCGCTTCCCGCGACATTTCCCGAGCTCCAATTGTTAATGTTGCACAATCAGTGACATTTGTTTGCCTCGACGTTGCACAATATCGTGCGCTTTGGTTTATTGAACCGGAGGCAATGTCACGCGCTGTGGCAGGTTATCAGTCTTCCGTACGTCACGCTATTGTTCGCCATGGATGCTACGAGGTGGACGCTGTGGATGGCATGTTCATGATTGCTTGCAGCAGCGTAGAAGTTGGTCTGAAAGTGGCCCTTGACTGCGCTGCGTCTTCTTTCACTGAACGGCTCGATGGAGCTGCCTTGGACGCGGCGTACGCCACGATGGGGCTTAACAATGCTATGTCATGTAGCGGACTGCGTCTACGCATTTCTGTACATTGTGGGAGTGTCACATCAAACAGTTCTGCCCGGGCAGGTCGTGTCAGTTACGAAGGTGGTGCAGTAGGGGATGTTCTCTGTGCTGCCTACTGCAGCAAGCATGCTGGTGAAGTGCTGGTGACAGCGAGCGTTGCCACTTCCTTGAATGATGTGAATTCAGCAGCGCTGAACCTGATGTCTCTGGGCACCTTTCCTCTGATTCACAGCGGACAAAGTGAACTCTTTATAGTTCAGCAAGGAAGCACATGTCCACGCGGAGCCTCTCTTGGGACTGAAAACTACTTCCACTTACTGCGGTTTCTCAAAGACGGTCTTTCTAACTCGGACGCAGCGCTTAACAGCCGTTTGCTGGCGGTGCCTTCAGACATACACATCTCCCCATCACGGCACAGCCTACGTAACGGCGATTGCAAATTGCTTCGGACTTTCTTCCCTTAGCCGCGATGATTACAAAAGTGAGCATGAGTTTTCAACGGCACTACTTCATGGGGTGTGTGAGCGGCTTGGGAACTCTCCTGCAGTGCCGTCATGGTGTGTGCAGCTCAGCGTCCACTCAGCCTCGAGGCGTGACTTGGGGTGAGTCAGCGCCGTGTGGTGTCATGGAGAGTGCAAACTCGCTTGGCACGGTACCAAAGGTTTCTGGTAGACGAAATCGGAGAAGTGGCGCACGTCGCGGAGCCGGATTTCGCCACTTTTCGTATGCGTTGGCTGAGTCAGTCGATGTGTCTGAATATTGTGCAGCTGGGAGAGAAAATTCAGAGCATTCAGGTTCCAGGGGAATATGGGCCGTCAGAGCAATTAGTTTGAAGGCGTACGTGCTGCTTTGCCATCCATTTTTGGATGGAGTTTTTTTTTTGTTATGCTAACGATGAATCTAGTTTGGCAACCTATGAAATCTTCGAAAAGTACGCATAGGGTGTGCTGTTAGTGTCCGCTCATACTTGAATATTCAATCTACATAGCACTACCAAACGCAGCCACATTCATCAGCTTCTTTCAGCTTCTAATTATGGTATTACCAGGTGGCGAAGTCATTGTTCTCTCTCACATTGATGTGAGTGGAGTCATACAACGTTCGCTCATTTTTTCCTTCCGTAGCCGTACAGCAATTTTCAACCAAGCTGAAAAACGTACTCACTGAGGTGCAAATTTCTCTGCTCAGATATGTTGATTTGTTTTCATGTTGGGTTGGCTCTTGTTTTTTCAGAGATCATTACACTCCTTTCTCCTTTAATTGTTTTGTGCACACCGAGTGTGGACCTTGCGTGCATAAATTTGTGGATATGGATGTAATTGTTTGTATGGAGGCATTTCTTTTTTGCTTCCGGTGAATAATGCATCTTTGTTGCTTATACTGGTGACTTTTTTCTTGTTGCCGCATTCCCATCTTACTGGAAACTTGGGGTGACAGTGTGCTTACTGCATCTTTGTGGCATGATGGCACTAGCTCTGCATTTTTGTTCATGTTTTCACTACCGTCTTCTTTTGGTTCAAAACAGTAGAGCTTGATTTTCATGCTTATCTTTTTTTCTATGTGATTTGGCATCTACGAAGGTATGGTCACCTGCTTGATTCTGCTTCTTCCTGGTGCTCGCTCATCCGTCTTCTTTGAGAACATCACCCCTTTTAAATCGAGGATTGGATCAACGACACAAGTTCAGTCCTCCATGTTCTCCATGGTACAATTTGGTTGCAATAATATGAAATGTGTGGCAGAAAGTGCAAAGCGTCGCTGTTCAATGTTTGCCAACTCAATCATCTGCATCATCGATTTTTTTTTCTGTATGTACATAATGTTCATGTTTGCCCATCAATTCTTCAGAATGAAAATCATCTGAATTTTCCGATTGAAAATTGAGTTGTGTGATCTCATGCACGTATATCGCCCTCGTTTCTCCGCCTCTTATGTATTCCATATATGCGATGTTATAGACTACATTCGAGTATACACTTTTTAAAAGGACAATATGCTTCCACGTCACATCGTTGTCTTGACTCTATGGCTTTGGATGCTTTGGATGACGGCAACGGATGCACTTCAAATCAGTGTGGGCAGTCTCGCTGAGTCCAAAGGCCCTGAGTACACAAGCTACTACAGCTTGGGTCTAAGTGTGGCAGTAAACGGAGTGAGCTGCACTGATGTGACGTATGCCGTAAAACCTTCGACGGTGATCCCTGGGAGTGGTTTTGGAGCCATCCAAGCATTCAGTGAAGCGCAGGTAATCGCAACGCTAGGTCCAGCAGGTACGTCCCTCCTGAATGACATGTGCTTGAATCCGTCGTATGCAACGTTCCCCTACGTTTCTTTTGCTCCGCTGGCTCAGACTGTGGACAACACAAATCGTGTTGACCCAATCTTTCTGTTCTACCGTACCCAGGTGTACTTCACGATGCCATCAGATCAGGCACAGTCAGCCGCACTAGTCATGCTTTTTCGAAGCGCGACATATTTCCAATGAAGCAAAAACTTCTGCGCTTTACGGGAAGTGGTGTGGGTGCATCATCACATCTTCTACTGACAATCATTGGGAAGAGCATGCGATTTACGTACACAGCGCTATCCTTGAACACATTCACCTCCGACCAGGTTCTGACGTTTTTCCTGTCAAATCCAAGACTGATTTACTTTGTCGGGGATGCCTCGAAACCTGTCATTTCTGACTGGTTCAACGCACTATGTACCTCCACAACTGCCATTTCTCTGAACTCAACGGTTTCCTTTCCCATGGACATTGAATACCTATTTCTTCAGCTCTACACAAGTGCTGTGATGGGTGGAAACACCGTCCTCCCAGCCGAAAATTTTGTGATATCTGCGCCAACCCCCGGCATCGACTCTACGGAGTACGCAGCATCTCATCAGTTCATGCAGGAAGCGCAGGGAGTACTTCCCGCTAATGCATCCAAGTGCATTCTGAACTACATCATGAGTGCATGGTCAAATGCGCGAGCACTCTTGGCCTCTCTGAGTCAATATGCGGGCAGCACCATATCACCAGCCAACTACTACAACAATCTTCTGGATGGACAGAGCAGTTACGTCGTCTCCGACTTGTTTATTGGCTCTTTTGGCAATAATTGCAGCAGCATTGAGAATCAGCAAGGGGCCATTTGTGGCTGCCACCACGGGGGCAACAACGTCTTCTTTCGTCAGTTTGTGAACAGTGGCAATACAATTGATGTGATCACCATACCCAATGTGATGTACCAATACGCGTTGGGTATGTGTGCCAATGTCATTGTAAAAGGTGATACGCTTCCTCCAACACCAGTTGAGAAGCAGATGGCCTACCCGTCTCCCGTGCATGTGGTGGGCCTGAACACCCAAGACAATGATATGATTGCGTCAATATGCAGCCAAACATTTGATGCTATTCGACGTGTGGCCAACACGACACAGTTTTGGCATCACTCAACCCACGATTATCGAGGCTTCTGTCTGACCACCACCACCTCCTCCGCCAGCACTGCCCTGAGCACACACCAGAGTACATATCTGACGGAATCATTGATGGGTGTAATTCCTGATGCTGTGATTACTTCCAGCACCCCACCCAGCACACTGATTCTGGACTTCATGCCACAGACCACGCAGCTCCATGTATCCAAGGCGAACTTTGTCTACCTCTTCCCCACTCTGGAGCAGGAGCTCTACGTGCTTGCGTCGTACCTCAGCGGCGTTGTGAATTCCACCTCTGTTGTGTGTGCCGTGGTGAGCTACTCGAACTACTCCACAGCCATTACTGATTTACTGACAAAGACGTTGACCACCTTTGGGGTTACACCGTCTTTAGGGAATGTGATGCAGCCCACTGATGCTCTCGGTTCCAGTATCCCAGCATCCTGCACGCACACCTTTGCGATTGGTGCCTCCAGCACAGATGCTGCCGGTATACTGAATTTCATGCACGATCATTCCGAGTCTGTGGTGCTAATTTCCTTTGAGGATCTGACGAAAGAGTACGACTCATTTGTCTCTGCCTTTGAAAGTGCTGATACATCCGTGACCGAGAGGCTTGTGTTTGCCACGAACCTGCCGACGTGGACGAGAAATACCATGTCATCTGGTACGTTGAGTGGTGCCTCTGTACTGAGTACGGTTAGCGAGTTTGTGGAAACGTTGCCCCCTGTCGCCCAAACCCCTGCTGCGGTACGTGCTTTCATTGTTGCGATGCTGTACGACCAGTTGACGGCGGGATCGAGCAAACGTCTGCCAAATGTGCAAGCTGCATTGTACGGCAATGCAACGGTGCGGGTTGGCGGCATGACCTTTGGGCCGTTTCTTCCATCGTGGTTTGGGTGCGGAGGGCGTCAAGAACTACGGTGCACGTGACATCTCAGTATGGACGTTTGCACGAGTGTTGGATCCGTCAACAGCGGTGGTTGTGGGGCCAACTATCCCATCACTCATCTACATATTGGATTCACCCGTGACGGCTGTTGGTGGCAGTGTCCTGGTGGAAGCAAGCTGTTATAAGCTTCAAGCATCATCCAGCGATGTTGAACCAGACACCGCGACGGCGTCGCCGCCAGGTGAGAAGTCGGGGACCAACAGGGCAGTTACCGTCACGCCGTCACCACCTTCTTCATCGTCCACCTCTTCTCTGGAATGGACACTTTGGACAGTGTTAAGAGTACTCACGCTGGTTCTTGGAATTCTGCTTCTTTACATAGCAATTCTTCTGTCATTGTATTTCGGTATAGTACAGTGTGTGTGGTATTCTCTGTGTGCCATGTGGTGGTGGACATGCTGCGACGTCTTTTCTGGCAAACTTGCAGTGCAAGATGCAGGCTGCCTTCGTACCACTGTTGGTACGCAGAGTGGGACGGACAGGAAGCTGGAATTAGCTGTACGGGCAATTGATTCAGGAGCAGTAAATACTTCTTCAGAGGTGACTGTCGTGTTTATTGAAGCAGAGCATTGGCGCGCCTTGTGGGTACGAGATGCTCAGGTGATGGCGCGTGTGGTCCGTCACTATCAGCAAAGCATGTGGACTGCACTGCTAAAGTACAAGGCCTATGAAGTGCAGTCCGTGGAAGGTATGCGAGTGATCATCTGCTCGACAGTTGGCGATGCAGTGAACCTGGCACGTGACATCGCCACAAACGTCATGAAGCTTCCACAAGCAGAAGCCGAAGGTCTTCAGGTGATGTACGAAGGGTTACGTTGCGGCGCATGCTCAGTGCCGGGCCTGCGTCTTCGTATTGCAGTGCACACTGGAGGTTCATGTATGATCTCAAATCCATTGGGAGAAGATGTGCTGCGTGGCAACTGTATTGACAGTGCGGTGACGGCGGCATATGTATCTGGCACTGCTGGATGGATTGTGCTTACGGAACTGGCGAATACTGCCTTGATCAAGTCGGAAGGCACAGCACATGGTACGACGCGTGCATTGAAAAAACAATACGCTCTGCAAGGAGACCTTTTATGTCATGCACACCGACGATTCCCTGGAATCAAATGTACCGAATTTAAGCACTCCAAACGCTGACTCTGATGCTCAAGCTGCGCTACATTTCCTCTTGGTGGCATCCACAACTCGAAGTGCCGTGTACGAAGAGTGTTCTACAACACTGCAGACGCATTACACGGAGGTTTGTGAGCGAGAACGAGTGGCAGACCTTCGATTCATTGCGGAACTGTTTTCATTACCCGCAGCATTCGCTACACTTGATGTGCATGGTGACTATGAGGCGCTCCTTCATGCCGTATCTTTTCACATTGCTGCTATGATGGAGTGCCATCATGGAATTTCACGTGCATTCGTCCACCGAGTACCTCAGCGAAGCACAAGTGCGGGAACCGACGAACGTACCCAGTTGGAGCGCACTGGCTACGCGTCATTTGGGAGTTTCCGGAGATGTGCATCTGCACGTAAAGTGCGAAGTAGCCATCGGCGGCCTTTTTGCAGAATTTGCGTATGGAAATTGGAGCCACAACAAAAAATAATGCAATGACACAGGTTGTCATTGATGTGATCGCTATAAGCGGCCGTTGTCGCTGCTAAGGTTAGCTTTCCCAATGAAGATTGTGATAATTATGTGTTTGTGTAAAAGTCTTTTTTCTTCTCTGTGAAGATCCCTCTCATCACTGCCCAACATCTTACTTGAGATGCGCGTCTATGTCCATCTTCAGTGTTGTCAGCCGCAGTTGAGTGAAACTGCGCTATGCGCTGAGACGTATGATACAAAGGGACTCGTGTGTTTTGTTGTCGTGGATCGACTGATTTTTTCTTTTTCACCATTACGGTTCCCCTAATTCTGCATATAATCATTGAACGTTGATTAAGTTTTCCTTTCTTCTTTTGCTTACACGCAATTCTTTCTCTTTTTGCCGTTGGATGCTTTCGTCACGGTATTAACTCAGAATTCATGTCTTTCGGTGTTTTTTCCCATCCGTATGAAACTGATACCCGATTCTTTCATTCTTGTGCAACATGGAACAAAGTGCCTGAAATACAAAGGTGATGGCGTGATTCTGCGTGTCTCGATCCGACACGGTTGAGTCATTGGCATACCTCTCCTAGGTTTTACAGTGGTGTTGCGGCTGTGAGAAGTTCAGACAGTTGCGCTCCGGCATCGCTGTTGGAGGTTACACTCCTGAATTTTTCAACTTCTTATAGGCATCATCGTCACTTCCAGTGACGAGAGGTCACAAACGTTGTATCTCACGTTGACATCTAAAGCCGTGCGACATGTGACGTGGAGTGTAAGTACTTAAACACCATAACTTCTTTTCTTACCCTGTCAGGTAACTAGGCTCTTGTCTCCCCACCCAACCCCCACATCTGCTCTCTCTCTCTCTCTTTCTCTTTATCCTTTTTTTTTCATGGTTAGTTCAAAGAAGTAGCTCACAGACCAACACTTTTTAAGACTGACAACAAGCAAACTATCACTTGCACACACACACACACAAGACAGACACAAACAAATTGTCACTCACAAATATGCAGAAAATGGAAGTTGCTGATGAAAGTCAGTGGAGACCTCTCCGGCAACTTAACCATCATTAGTCTTTTTATTTGTTAAGTGGTGTTTCTTATGGCATGTATTGTGTGTTGTTTTACACGTTCCAAAGATGGTCCAATGCTCATGAGGATTTCCTTCTTCTCTTCTTTTTGTTTCTTGCTTCATAAAATGGAATTTTGCTATGGGTGATTCATGGAAAGTACTCCAGGTGGTGCTGGCACGCGGCAGAATCCCCGTGGCTGAGACCAGAATGCGGGATGACGGCAACGAATACTCCCGCCTCCCTCATGTCAGCAGCTGCTGATGATCCACATGACAGCTCCAGATAGCATCGAGCGAAAGTGACCCACCATCAGAATTTGATTCCACGATCTCCACAACAATCAA
Source organism: Drosophila murphyi (assembly GCA_018904325.1). NCBI lineage: Eukaryota > Metazoa > Arthropoda > Insecta > Diptera > Drosophilidae > Drosophila > Drosophila murphyi. The sequence goes on along the minus strand of JAEIFX010000303.1, from coordinate 981 downwards.
ACGCCCAAACCAAGCTGTTCATTCCAGTACAGCGGCGGCGAGCCATGGGGACGTTTGCCTATGCTACCTAGAACAATAAAATGCAATGAAAAAAGATCTCTTTTTTTTGTTTTCTGCTATTTCCATATCTACTCTATATCGAACTCCCCCTTCAACCCGATCTCCACCACGATGAGCATAAATGTCGCACCAGGAGGTGGATGGGCGATGGCTGCCAATTCATAAGAAAAGTGCCTCATGGCAAATTGATAAGACTGAGTGAGTCGCACGAGGAGGGTGTGAGGCAGGAGGGGTTGTGTTGAACCTGAAACAGGAAAATGCCACATATAAAGACTGCGCTGCCCTCTGCGACGTCTTACTGCTACCATTCGATTCGTTGACTGACCTTGGTAACATATTCTCCAAACGAGCCGCACCCCCTTCCTCCAACCTCCTGCTGAACTGATCGCGCACCATCGCACCTTGTTTTCACACTGGTAGCCACAGAGATAGGGCAGCAAACAAATCGAATAACTTTGGCTGGAATACTTAGCGCTTAGCGCTCCCTGTTCTGCGCATATCCCATTTCCTCACTATGGATTCGGTACCTTCCTGGCTGTGCCTTGCCTCCCCCGAAAGTGATGATTCTTGCGGTTTCTGTGCGTGGCATCACCATTTGGTTGCGCGAGTCGGTGGGTTTTCGACTAACAATCGGCCATCTTGTTCTGATCAGCGGCGAAATCGCCTCAATCCAGAGCTTTCCGCCGCCGACACCCCTCACAAGCACCAACCTGCCAGTTCCGTTTCGTTGTGCTAGCATGATCTGGTGACCATAGTCGGTCGCAGCGCATCTTCCTATTTGCTCTTGTACCAATGCACACCCATCCGGCAGCCGATCCCCCCATAACTCGACAACTCCGCATCACCGCAACATTGCCAGCGTAACCGCCGCGACGAAGTTTCGGTGGCTGAATTCTGTTAATTGTTTCACCAGGTTCAGCT
>JAEIFX010000302.1:0-14822 GCA_018904325.1 Drosophila murphyi | reverse complement strand
TTCATAATGCAGTTTTGTTTCAAAAATCGAGCAAAGTCTAAAAATAACTTCATTATTGGCGTGGGGCCATTTTTGACAGAGATATGGCCATTAATATAATATATAATTTTAGATGAGTCTGAAGTCATTTTCTTTAAATGCAGTTTTGTTTAAAAAATCGAGCAATTTCTAAAAGTAACTCCATATTTGAAGTGGGGCCATTTTTGACAGAGATATGGCCATTAATAAAATATATAACTTTAGATGAGTCTGAAGTCATTTTGTTTAAATGCAGTTTCGTTTCAAAAATCGAGCAATTTCAAAAAGTAACTGCATATTTTATGTGGGGCCATTTTTGACGGAGATATGGCCATTAATACAATATATAATTTTAGATGAGTCTGAAGTTAAATGCAGTTTTGTTTCAAAAATCGAGCAAATTCTAAAAATACCTTCAGATTTTAAGTGGGGCCATTTTTGACAGAGATATGGCCATTAATATAATATATAATTTTAGATGAGTCTGAAGTCATTTTCTTTAAATGCAGTTTTGATTCATAAATCGAGCAAAGTATAAAAATAACTTCATATTTAATGTGGGGCCATTTTTGACGGAGATATGGCCATTAATACAATATATAATTTTAGACTGAGGTCATTTTCTTTAAATGCAGTTTTGTTTCAAAAATCGCCATTAACATAATATATAATTTTAGATGAGTCTGAAGTCATTTTCTTTAAATGCAGTTTTGTTTCAAAAATCGAGCAATTTCTAAAAATACTTTTGATAGAGGCCATTTATGACAGAAATATGGCCATTAATACAATATATAATTTTAGATGAGTCTGAAGACATTTTCTTTAAATGCAGTTTTGTTTCAAAAATCGAGCAATTTCAAAAAGTAACTGCATATTTTATGTGGGGCCATTTTTGACGGAGATATGGCCATTAATACAATATATAATTTTAGATGAGTCTGAAGACATTTTCTTTAAATGCAGTTTTGTTTCAAAAATCGAGCAAATTCTAAAAATACCTTCAGATTTTAAGTGGGGCCATTTTTGACAGAGATATGGCCATTAATATAATATATAATTTTAGATGAGTCTGAAGTCATTTTCTTTAAATGCAGTTTTGATTCATAAATCGAGCAAAGTATAAAAATAACTTCATATTTAATGTGGGGCCATTTTTGACGGAGATATGGCCATTAATACAATATATAATTTTAGATGAGTCTGAAGTCATTTTCTTTAAATGCAGTTTTGTTTCAAAAATCGAGCAATTTCTAAAAATAACTTCATTTTTGGCGTGGGGCCATTTTTGACGGAGATATGGCCATTAACATAATATATAATTTTAGATGAGTCTGAAGTCATTTTCTTTAAATGCAGTTTTGTTTCAAAAATCGAGCAATTTCTAAAAATAACTCCATATTTGAAGTGGGGCCATTTTTGACGGAGATATGGCCATTAATAAAATATATAACTTTAGATGAGTCTGAAGTCATTTTGTTTAAATGCAGTTTTGTTTCAAAAATCGAGCAATTTCTAAAAATACCTTCATATTTGAAGTGGGGCCATTTTTGACGGAGATATGGCCATTAATACAATATATAATTTTAGATGAGTCTGAAGTCATTTTCTTTAAATGCAGTTTTGTTTCAAAAATCGAGCAATTTCTAAAAATAACTTCATATTTTAAGTGGGGCCATTTTTGACAGAGATATGGCCATTAATATAATATATAATTTTAGATGAGTCTGAAGTCATTTTCTTTAAATGCAGTTTTGTTTCAAAAATCGAGCAAATTCTAAAAATAACTTCATATTTGAAGTGGGGCCATTTTTGACGGAGATATGGCCATTAATACAATATATAATTTTAGATGAGTCTGAAGTCATTTTGTTTTAATGCAGTTTTGTTTCAAAAATCGAGCAAAGTCTAAAAATAACTTCATTATTTGGCGTGGGGCCATTTTTGACGGAGATATGGCCATTAATATAATATATAATTTTAGATGAGTCTGAAGTCATTTTCTTTAAATGCAGTTTGTTTCAAAAATCGAGCAATTTCTAAAAGTAACTCCATATTTGAAATGGGGCCATTTTTGACGGAGATATGGCCATTAATAAAATATATAACTTTAGATGAGTCTGAAGTCATTTTGTTTAAATGCAGTTTTGTTTCAAAAATCGAGCAATTTCTAAAAATACCTTCATATTTTAAAAGGGGCCATTTTTGACGGAGATATGGCCATTAATACAATACATAATTTTAGATGAGTCTGAAGTATTTTCTTTAAATGAAGTTTTGTTTAACAAATCGAGCAATTTCTGTAAGTAACTTCATATTTGAAGTGGGGCCATTTTTGACAGAGATATGGCCATTAAAATAATATATAATTTTAGATAAGTTTGAAGTCATTTTCTTTAAATACAGCTTTGTTTCAAAAATCGAGCAAATTCTAAAAATATCTTCAGATTTTAAGTGGGGCCATTTTTGACGGAGATATGGCCATTAATATAATATATAATTTTAGATGAGTCTGAAGTCATTTTGTTTAAATGCAGTTTTGTTTCAAAAATCGAGCAATTTCTAAAAGTAACTTCATATTTGAAATGGGGCCATTTTTGACGGAGATATGGCCATTAATAAAATATATAATTTTAGATGAGTCTGAAGACATTTTCTTGAAATGCAGTTTTGTTTCAAAAATCCAGCAATTTCTAAAAGTAACTTCATATTTGAAGTGGGGCCATTTTTGACAGAGATATGGCCATTAATATAATATATAATTTTAGATGAGTCTGAAGTCATTTTCTTTAAATGCAGTTTTGTTTCAAAAATCGAGCAATTTCTAAAAGTAACTTCATATTTTAAGTGGGGCCATTTTTGACGGAGATATGGCCATTAATACAATATATAATTTTAGATGAGTCTGAAGTCATTTTCTTTAAATGCAGTTTTGTTTCAAAAATCGAGCAATTTCTAAAAGTAACTTCATATTTTATGTGGGGCCATTTTTGACGGAGATATGGCCATTAATACAATATATAATTTTAGATGAGTCTGAAGACATTTTCTTTAAATGCAGTTTTGTTTCAAAAATCGGGCAAATTCTAAAAATACCTTCAGATTTTAAGTGGGGCCATTTTTGACAGAGATATGGCCATTAATATAATATATAATTTTAGATGAGTCTGAAGTCATTTTCTTTACATGCAGTTTTGATTCATAAATCCAGCAAAGTAAAAAAATAACTTCATATTTTATGTGGGGCCATTTTTGATGGAGATATGGCCATTAATACAATATATAATTTTAGATGAGTCTGAAGTCATTTTGTTTTAATGCAGTTTTGTTTCAAAAATCGAGCAAAGTCTAAAAATAACTTCATTATTGGCGTGGGGCCATTTTAGATGGAGATATGGCCATTAATATAATATATAATTTTAGATGAGTCTGAAGACATTTTCTTTAAATGCAGTTTTGTTTCAAAAATCGAGCAAATTCTAAAAATACCTTCAGATTTTAAGTGGGGCCATTTTTGACAGAAATATGGCCATTAATAAAATATATAACTTTAGATGAGTCTGAAGTCATTTTGTTTAAATGCAGTTTCGTTTCAAAAATCGAGCAATTTCAAAAAGTAACTGCATATTTTATGTGGGGCCATTTTTGACGGAGATATGGCCATTAATACAATATATAATTTTAGATGAGTCTGAAGACATTTTCTTTAAATGCAGTTTTGTTTCAAAAATCGAGCAAATTCTAAAAATACCTTCAGATTTTAAGTGGGGCCATTTTTGACAGAGATTTGGCCATTAATATAATATAAAATTTTAGATGAGTCTAAACTAATTTTCTTTAAATGCAGTTTTGATTCATAAATCGAGCAAAGTATAAAAATAACTTCATATTTAATGTGGGGCCATTTTTGACGGAGATATGGCCATTAATACAATATATAATTTTAGATGAGTCTGAAGTCATTTTGTTTTAATGCAGTTTTGTTTCAAAAATCGAGCAAAGTCTGAAAATAACTTCATTATTGGCGTGGGGCCATTTTTGGCGGAGATATGGCCATTAACATAATATATAATTTTAGACGAGTCTGAAGTCATTTTCTTTAAATGCAGTTTTGTTTCAAAAATCGAGCAATTTCTAAAAGTAACTCCATATTTGAAATGGGGCCATTTTTGACGGAGATGTGGCCATTAATAAAATATATAACTTTAGATGAGTCTGAAGTCATTTTGTTTAAATGCAGTTTTGTTTCACAAATCGAGCAATTTCTAAAAATACCTTCATATTTGAAGTGGGACTATTTTTGACGGAGATATGGCCATTAATACAATATATAATTTTAGATGAGTCTGAAGTCATTTTCTTTAAATGCAGTTTTGTTTCAAAAATCGAGCAATTTCTAAAAGTAACTCCATATTTGAAGTGGGGCCAATTTTAACAGAGATATGGCCATTAAAATAATATATAATTTTAGATGAGTCTGAAGTCATTTTGTTTAACTGCAGTTTTGTTTAAAAAATCGAGCAATTTCTAAAAGTAACTTTATTATTGGAGTGGGCCCATTTTTGACAGAGATATGGCCATTAATATAATATATAATTTTAGATGAGTCTGAAGTCATTTTCTTTAAATGCAGTTTTGATTCATAAATCGAGCAAAGTATAAAAATAACTTCATTATTGGCGTGGGGCCATTTTTGACGGAGATATGGCCATTAATACAATATATAATTTTAGATGAGTCTGAAGTCATTTTCTTTAAATGCAGTTTTGTTTCAAAAATCGAGCAATTTCTAAAAGTAACTTCATATGTTATGTGGGGCCATTTTTGACGGAGATAAGGCCATTAATACAATATATAATTTTAGATGAGTCTGAAGACATTTTCTTTAAATGCAGTTTTGTTTCAAAAATCGAGCAATTTCTAAAAGTAACTCCATATTTGAAGTGATGCCATTTTTGACAGAGATATGGCCATTAATACAATATATAACTTTAGATGAGTCTGAAGTCATTTTGTTTAAATGCAGTTTTGTTTCACAAATCGAGCAATTTCTAAAAATACTTTCATATTTGAAGTGGGGCCATTTTTGACGGAGATATGGCCATTAATATAATATATAATTTTAGATGAGTCTGAAGTCATATTCTTTAAATGCAGTTTCGTTTCAAAAATCGAGCAATTTCTAAAAGTAACTTCATATTTTATGTGGGGCCATCTTTGACGGAGATATGGCCATTAATACAATATATAATTTTAGATGAGTCTGAAGACATTTTCTTTAAATGCAGTTTTGTTTCAAAAATCGGGCAAATTCTAAAAATACCTTCAGATTTTAAGTGGGGCCATTTTTGACAGAGATATGGCCATTAATATAATATATAATTTTAGATGAGTCTGAAGTCATTTTCTTTACATGCAGTTTTGATTCATAAATCCAGCAAAGTATAAAAATAACTTCATATTTTATGTGGGGCCATTTTTGATGGAGATATGGCCATTAATACAATATATAATTTTAGATGAGTCTGAAGTCATTTTGTTTTAATGCAGTTTTGTTTCACAAGTCGAGCAATTTCTATAAGTAACTTTATTATTGGAGTGGGCCCATTTTTGATGGAGATATGGCCATTAATATAATATATAATTTTAGATGAGTCTGAAGTCATTTTCTTTAAATGCAGTTTTGATTCATAAATCGAGCAAAGTATAAAAATAACTTCATTATTGGCGTGGGGCCATTTTTGACGGAGATATGGCCATTAATACAATATATAATTTTAGATGAGTCTGAAGTCATCTGCTTTAAATGCAGTTTTGTTTCAAAAATCGAGCAATTTCTAAAAGTAACTTCATATTTTATGTGGGGCCATTTTTGACGGAGATATGGCCATTAATACAATATATAATTTAGATGAGTCTGAAGACATTTGCATTAAATGCAGTTTTGTTTAAAAAATCGAGCAATTTCTAAAAGTAACTCCATATTTGAAGTGATGCCATTTTTGACAGAGATATGGCCATTAATACAATATATAATTTTAGATGAGTCTGAAGTCATTTTGTTTAAATGCAGTTTTGTTTCACAAATCGAGCAATTTCTAAAAATACCTTCATATTTGAAGTGGGGCCATTTTTGACGGAGATATGGCCATTAATATAATATATAAATTTGGATGAGTCTGAAGACATTTTCTTTAAATGCAGTTTTGTTTTAAAAATCTAGCAAATTCTAAAAATACCTTCATATTTGAAGTGGGGCCATTTGTGACGGAGATATGGCCATTAATACAATATATAATTTTAGATGAGTCTGTAGTCATTTTGTTTAAATTCAGTTTTGTTTCAAAAATCGAGCAAATTCTAAAAATACCTTCATATTTGAAGTGGGGCCATTTTTGACGGAGATATGGCCATTAATATACTATATAAATTTGGATGAGTCTGAAGACATTTTCTTTAAATGCAGTTTTGTTTTAAAAAATCGAGCAAATTCTAAAAATACCTTCATATTTAAAGTGGGGCCATTTTTGACGGAGATATGGCCATTAATATAATATATAATATTAGATGAGTCTGAAGTCATTTTCTTTAAAAGCAGTTTTGTTTCAAAAATCGAGCAATTTCTAAAAGTAACTTCATATTTTATGTGGGGCCATTTTTGACGGAGATATGGCCATTAATACAATATATAATTTTAGATGAGTCTGAAGTCATTTTCTTTAAAAGCAGTTTTGTTTCAAAAATCGAGCAAATTTTAAAAATACCTTCAGATTTTAAGTGGGGCCATTTTTGACTTAGATATGGCCATTAATACAATATATAATTTTAGATGAGTCTGAAGACATTTTCTTTAAATGCAGTTCTGTTTCAAAAATCGAGCAAATTCTAAAAACACCTTCAGATTTTAAGTGGGGCCATTTTTGACTTAGATATGGCCATTAATACAATATATAGTTTTAGATGAGTCTGAAGTCATTTTGTTTTAATGCAGTTTTGTTTAAAATATCGAGCAATTTCTAAAGGCAACTTCATATTTTATGTGGGGCCATTTTTGACAGAGATAAAGCCATTAATACAATATATAATTTTAGATGAGTCTGAAGTCAGTTTGTTTAATTGAAGTTTTGTTTCAAAAATCGAGCAAATTCTAAAAATACCTTCATATTTGATGGAGATAATATATAATTTTAGATGAGTCTGAAGACATTTTCTTTAAATGCAGTTTTGTTTCAAAAATCCAGCAATTTCTAAAAGTAACTTCATATTTTAAGTGGGGCCATTTTTGACGGAGATATGGCCATTAATACAATATATAATTTTAGATGAGTCTGAAGACATTTTCTTTAAATGCAGTTTTGTTTCAAAAATCGAGCAAATTCTAAAAATACCTTCAGATTTTAAGTGGGGCCATTTTTGACGGATATATGGCCATTAATACAATATATAATTTTAGATGAGTCTGAAGTCATTTTCTTTAAATGCAGTTTTGTTTCAAAAATCGAGCAATTTCTAAAAGTAACTTCATATTTGAAGTGGATCTATTTTTGACGGAGATATGGCCATTAATACAATATATAATTTTAGATGAGTCTGAAGACATTTTCTTTAAATGCAGTTTTGTTTCAAAAATCGAGCAAATTCTAAAAATAACTTCAGATTTTAAGTGGGGCCATTTTTGACGGAGATATGGCCATTAATACAATAAATAATTTTAGATGAGTCTGAAGACATTTTCTTTAAATGCAGTTTTGTTTAAAAAATCGAGCAAATTCTAAAAATACCTTCAGATTTTAAGTGGGGCCATTTTTGACAGAGATATGGCCATTAATACAATATATAATTTTAGATGAGTCTGAAGTCATTTTGTTTAAATGCAGTTTTGTTTCAAAAATCGAGCAATTTTTAAAAATATTTCCATTTTGACAGAGATATGGCCATTAATACAATATAAATTTTAGATTTTAACATTAAATATAATTTTGATAATATGCCTAAAACATTTTCTTTAAATGCAGTTTTGTTTAAAAAATCGAGCAATTTCTAAAAGTAACTTCATATTTGAAGTGGGGCCATTTTTTGACAGAGATATGGCCATTAATATAATATATAATTTTAGATGAGTCTGAAGTCATTTTGTTTAAATGCAGTTTTGTTTCAAAAATCGAGCAATTTCTAAAAATAACTTCATATTTGAAGTGGGGCCATTTTTGACGGAGATATGGCCATTAATACAATATATAATTTTAGATGAGTCTGAAGTCATTTTCTTTAAATGCAGTTTTGATTCATAAATCGAGCAAAGTCTAAAAATAACTTCATTATTGGCGTGGGGCCATTTTTGACGGAGATATGGCCATTAATACAATATATAATTTTAGATGAGTCTGAAGTCATTTTCTTTAAATGCAGTTTTGTTTCAAAAATCGAGCAATTTCTAAAAATAACTTCATATTTTAAGTGGGGCCATTTTTGACAGAGATATGGCCATTAATATAATATATAATTTTAGATGAGTCTGAAGTCATTTTCTTTAAATGCAGTTTTGTTTCATAAATCGAGCAAAGTCTAAAAATAACTTCATTATTGGCGTGGGGCCATTTTTGACGGAGATATGGCCATTAATACAATATATAATTTTAGATGAGTCTGAAGTCATTTTCTTTAAATGCAGTTTTGTTTCAAAAAATCGAGCAATTTCTAAAAAGTAACTTCATATTTTAAGTGGGGCCATTTTTGACGGAGATATGGCCATTAATACAATATATAATTTTAGATGAGTCTGAAGTCATTTTGTTTAAATGCAGTTTTGTTTCAAAAATCGAGCAATTTCTAAAAATAACTTCATATTTGAAGTGGGGCCATTTTTTGACGGAGATATGGCCATTAATACAATATATAATTTTAGATGAGTCTGAAGTCATTTTCTTTAAATGCAGTTTTGTTTCAAAAATCGAGCAATTTCTAAAAATAACTTCATATTTGAAGTGGGGCCATTTTTTGACGGAGATATGGCCATTAATACAATATATAATTTTAGATGAGTCTGAAGTCATTTTCTTTAAATGCAGTTTTGTTTCAAAAATCGAGCAAATTTCTAAAAATAACTTCATATTTGAAGTGGGGCCATTTTTGACAGAGATATGGCCATTAATACAATATATAATTTTAGATGAGTCTGAAGTCATTTTCTTTAAATGCAGTTTTGTTTCAAAAATCGAGCAATTTCTAAAAATACCTTCATATTTTGAAGTGGGGCCATTTTTGACGGAGATATGGCCATTAATATAATATATAATTTTAGATGAGTCTGAAGTCATTTTCGTTTTAAATGCAGTTTTGTTTCAAAAAATCGAGCAATTTCTAAAAAGTAACTTCATATTTTGAAGTGGGGCCATTTTTTGACGGAGATATGGCCATTAATATAATATATAATTTTAGATGAGTCTGAAGTCATTTTCTTTAAATGCAGTTTTGTTTCAAAAATCGAGCAATTTCTAAAAATAACTTCATATTTTGAAGTGGGGCCATTTTTGACGGAGATATGGCCATTAATACAATATATAATTTTAGATGAGTCTGAAGTCATTTTCTTTAAATGCAGTTTTGTTTCAAAAATCGAGCAATTTCTAAAAATAACTTCATATTTTGAAGTGGGGCCATTTTTGACGGAGATATGGCCATTAATATAATATATAATTTTAGATGAGTCTGAAGTCATTTTCTTTAAATGCAGTTTTGTTTCAAAAATCGAGCAAATTTCTAAAAATACCTTCATATTTTGAAGTGGGGCCATTTTTGACAGAGATATGGCCATTAATATAATATATAATTTTAGATGAGTCTGAAAGTCATTTTCTTTAAATGCAGTTTTGTTTCAAAAATCGAGCAAAGTATAAAAATAACTTCATATTTTATGTGGGGCCATTTTTGACGGAGATATGGCCATTAATACAATATATAATTTTAGATGAGTCTGAAGTCATTTTGTTTAAATGCAGTTTTGTTTCAAAAATCGAGCAAATTCTAAAAATAACTTCATTATTGGCGTGGGGCCATTTTTGACAGAGATATGGCCATTAATATAATATATAATTTTAGATGAGTCTGAAGTCATTTTCTTTAAATGCAGTTTTGTTTCAAAAATCGAGCAATTTCTAAAAAGTAACTCCATATTTGAAATGGGGCCATTTTTGACAGAGATATGGCCATTAATACAAATATATAACTTTTAGATGAGTCTGAAGTCATTTTGTTTAAATGCAGTTTTGTTTCAAAAATCGAGCAATTTCTAAAAATACCTTCATATTTGAAGTGGGGCCTATTTTTGACAGAGATATGGCCATTAATACAATATATAATTTTAGATGAGTCTGAAGACATTTTCTTTAAATGCAGTTTTGTTTCAAAAATCGAGCAATTTCTAAAAATAACTTCATATTTGAAGTGGGGCCATTTTTTGACGGAGATATGGCCATTAATATAATATATAATTTTAGATGAGTCTGAAGACATTTTCTTTAAATGCAGTTTTGTTTTAAAAATCTAGCAAATTCTAAAAATACCTTCATATTTGAAGTGGGGCCCATTTTTGACAGAGATATGGCCATTAATATAATATATAATTTTAGATGAGTCTGAAGTCATTTTCTTTAAATGCAGTTTTGATTTCAAAAATCGAGCAAATTCTAAAAATAACTTCATATATTGAAGTGGGGCCATTTTTTGACGGAGATATGGCCATTAATACAATATATAATTTTAGATGAGTCTGAAGTCATTTTCTTTAAATGCAGTTTTGTTTCAAAAATCGAGCAATTTCTAAAAAGTAACTTCATATTTTAAGTGGGGCCATTTTTGACGGAGATATGGCCATTAATACAATATATAATTTTAGATGAGTCTGAAGACATTTTCTTTAAATGCAGTTTTGTTTCAAAAATCGAGCAATTTCTAAAAAGTACCTTCATATTTGAAGTGGGGCCATTTTTGACAGAGATATGGCCATTAATACAATATATAATTTTAGATGAGTCTGAAGTCATTTTGTTTAAATGCAGTTTTGTTTCAAAAAATCGAGCAAATTTCTAAAAATACCTTCATATTTGAAGTGGGGCCATTTTTGACGGAGATATGGCCATTAATACAATATATAATTTTAGATGAGTCTGAAGTCATTTTCTTTTAAATGCAGTTTTGTTTCAAAAATCGAGCAATTTCTAAAAATAACTTCATATTTGAAGTGGGGCCATTTTTGACGGAGATATGGCCATTAATATAATATATAATTTTAGATGAGTCTGAAGTCATTTTCTTTAAATGCAGTTTTGTTTCAAAAATCGAGCAATTTCTAAAAAGTAACTTCATATTTTAGTGGGGCCATTTTTTGACGGAGATATGGCCATTAATACAATATATAATTTTAGATGAGTCTGAAGTCATTTTCTTTAAATGCAGTTTTGTTTCAAAAATCGAGCAAATTTCTAAAAATAACTTCATATTTTAAGTGGGGCCATTTTTGACGGAGATATGGCCATTAATACAATATATAATTTTAGATGAGTCTGAAGTCATTTTCTTTAAATGCAGTTTTGTTTCAAAAATCGAGCAATTTCTAAAAATACCTTCAGATTTTAAGTGGGGCCATTTTTGACAGAGATATGGCCATTAATACAATATATAATTTTAGATGAGTCTGAAAGTCATTTTCTTTAAATGCAGTTTTGATTTCAAAAATCGAGCAATTTCTAAAAATAACTTCATATTTTAAGTGGGGCCATTTTTTGACGGAGATATGGCCATTAATACAATATATAATTTTAGATGAGTCTGAAGTCATTTTCTTTTAAATGCAGTTTTGTTTCAAAAATCGAGCAAATTCTAAAAATACCTTCATATTCGACGGAGATATGGCCATTAATATAATATATAATTTTAGATGAGTCTGAAGTCATTTTGTTTAAACGCAGTTTTGTTTAAAAAATCGAGCAATTTCTAAAAAGTAACTCCATATTTGAAATGGGGCCATTTTTGACAGAGATATGGCCATTAATAAAATATATAATTTTAGATGAGTCTGAAGTCATTTTGTTTAAATGCAGTTTTGTCTCAAAAATCGATCAATTTCTAAAAATACCTTCATATTTGAAGTGGGGACTATTTTTTGACAGAGATATGGCCATTAATACAATATATAATTTTAGATGAGTCTGAAGACATTTTCTTTAAATGCAGTTTTGATTCATAAATCGAGCAAAGTATAAAAATAACTTCATTATTGGCGTGGGGCCATTTTTGACGGAGATATGGCCATTAATACAATATATAATTTTAGATGAGTCTGAAGTCATTTTCTTTAAATGCAGTTTTGTTTCAAAAATCGAGAAATTTCTAAAAATACCTTCATATTTGAAGTGGGGACTAATTTTTGACAGAGATATGGCCATTAATATAATATATAATATTAGATGAGTCTGAAGTCATTTTCTTTAAATGCAGTTTTGATTCATAAATCGAGCAAAGTATAAAAATAACTTCATTATTGGCGTGGGGCCATTTTTGACGGAGATATGGCCATTAATACAATATATAATTTTAGATGAGTCTGAAGTCATTTTCTTTAAATGCAGTTTTGTTTCAAAAATCGAGCAATTTCTAAAAGTAACTTCCTATTTTATGTGGGGCCATTTTTGACGGAGATATATATAATTTTAGATGAGTCTGAAGTTATTTTCTTTAAATGCAGTTTTGTTTAATAAATCGAGCAATATATAAAAAATAACTTCATATTTGGCGTGGGGCCATTTTTGACAGAAATATGGCCATTAATACAATATAATTTTTTAGATGAGTCTGAAGTCATTTTGTTTAAATGCAGTTTTGTTTCAAAAATCGACAATTAAAAATACCTTCATATTTGAAGTGGGGCTATTTTGACGGAGATATGGCCATTAATATAATATATAAATTTTCTGAATGAGTCTAAAGTCTTTGCTTTAAATGCAGTTTTGTTTCAAAAATCGAGCAAATTTTAAAAATCTCTTCCATATTTGAAGTGGGGCCATTTTTGACGGAGATATGGCCATTAATATAATATATAATTTTAGATGAGTCTGAAGTCATTTTCTTTTAAATGCAGTTTCGTTTCAAAATCGAGCAATTTCGGAAAAGTAACTTCATATTTTATGTGGGGCCATTTTTCCCCGGAGGGGGGGCCATTAATACAATATATAATTTTAGATGAGTCTGAAGTAATTTTCTTGAAATGCAGTTTTGTTTCAAAAATCGGGCAAATTTTAAAAATACCTTCAGATTTGAAGTGGGGCCATTTTTGACGGAGATATGGCCATTAATATAATATATAAATTTGGATGAGTCTGAAGACATTTTCTCTAAATGCAGTTTTGTTTTAAAAATCGAGCAAATTCTAAAAGTACCTTCATATTTGAAGTGGGGCCATTTTTGACAGAGATATGGCCATTAATACAATATATAACTTTAGATGAGTCTGAAGTCATTTATTTTAAATGCAGTTTTGTTTCACAAATCGAGCAATTTCTAAAAAATACATCATATTTGCTGTGGACTATTTTGGACGGATATAAGCGCCCTCACTCATGAATACTTTTAATATAATATATAATTTTAGATGAGTCTGAAGTCATCTTGTTCTAACTGCAGTTTTGCTGGAAAAATCGAGCAATTTCTAAAAAGTAACTTCTATTATTGACGTGGCCCTCTTTTGACAGAGATCGGGCCATTAATATAATATATAATTTTAGATGAGTCTGAAGTCATTTTCTTAAATGCAGTTTGGATTCATAAATCGAGCAAAGTATAAAAAATAACTTCATTATTGGCGTGGGGCCATTTTTGACGGAGATATGGCCAGATACAATACATCATTTTAGATGAGTCTGTTGTCACTTTCTTTAAATGCAGTTTTGTTTCAAAAATCGAGCAATTTCTAAAAGTAACTTCATATTTTATGTGGGGCCATTTTTGACGGAGATAGGGCCATTAATACAATATATAATTTTAGATGAGTCTGAAGACA
Source organism: Drosophila murphyi (assembly GCA_018904325.1). NCBI lineage: Eukaryota > Metazoa > Arthropoda > Insecta > Diptera > Drosophilidae > Drosophila > Drosophila murphyi. The sequence continues at coordinate 754 of JAEIFX010000302.1, read as the reverse complement.
TTTTCTTTAAATGCAGTTTTGTTTAAAAAATCGAGCAATTTCTAAAAAGTAACTCCATATTTTGAAGTGATGCCATTTTGGACAGAGGTATGAGTAATACAATATATAACTTTAGATGAGTCTGAAGTCATTTTGTTTAAATGCAGTTTTGTGCACAAATCGAGCAATTTTTAAAAATACCTTCATATTTGAAGTGGGGCCATTTTTGACGGAGATATGGCCATTAATATAATATATATAAATTTGGATGAGTCTGAAGACATTTTCTTTAAATGCAGTTTTGTTTTAAAATCGAGCAAATTCTAAACATACTTCATATTTGAAGTGGGGCCATTTCGACGGAGATATGGCCATTAATATAATATATAATTTTAGATGAGTCTGAAGTTTATTCTTTAATGCAGTTTTGTTTTGGAAAATCACAATTTCTAAAAAGTAGACTTCATATTTTATGTGGGGGCCATTTTTTGCTTGAGATATGGCCATTAATACAATATATGATTTTAGATGAGTCTGAAAAACATTTTCTGGGAAATGCAGTTTTGTTTCAGAAAATCGGGCAAATTTTAAAAATACCTTCAGATTTTAAGTGGGGCCAGCTTTGGGGGATATATGGCCATTAATACAATAAATAATTTTAGATGAGTCTCAAGACATTTTCATTAAATGTACTTTTGTTTCAAAATCGAGCAAATTTCTAAAAAATATCTGAAGATTTTAAGTGGTGCCATTTTTGACGGAGATATGGCCATTA
>JAEIFX010000300.1:0-35145 GCA_018904325.1 Drosophila murphyi | reverse complement strand
CATTTAAAGAAAACGTCTTCAGACTAATCCAAGATTATTTATTGTATTAATGGCCATATCTCTGTCAAAAAGTAGTCCCACTTAAAATATGAAGGTTACTTTTGTAGAAATTGGCTCGATTTGGAAACGAAACTGTATTTAAAGAAAATGAACTCAGACTCATCTAAAATTATATATTATATTAATGGCCATATCTCTGTCGAAAATGGCCCCAGGCTTCAAATATGGAGGTACTTAGAAATTGCCCGTTATTTTTGAAACAAAACTGCATTTAAACAAAATGACGTCAGACTCATCTAAAGTTATATATTATATAAATAGGCCATATCTTCGCAAAAAATGGCCCCACTTAAAATATGGAGTTACTTTTTAGAAATGCTCGTTTTTTTTTAAACAAAACTGCATTTCAAAAGAAAATGTCTTCAGACTCATCTAAGATGAATTATTATATATTGTATTAATGGCCATATCTCTGTCAAAATATGGGCCCCACTCCAAATATAGAAGGTACTTTTAGAAATTGCTTGATTTTTGAAACAAAACTGCATTTAAACAAAATGACTTCAGACTCATCTAAAGTTATGTATTTTATTAATGGCCATATCTCTGTCTAAAATTGACCCCACTTCAAATATGAAGGTATTTTTAGAAATTGCTCGATTTTTGAAACAAACCTGCATTTAAAGAAAATGACTTCAGACTCATCTAAAATTATATATTATATTAATGGCCATATCTCCGTCAAAAATGGCCCCACTTCAAATATGAAGTTACTTATTTACTAAATTGCTCGATTTTTGAAACAAAACTGCATTTAAACAAAATGACTTCAGACTCATCTAAAATTATATATTGTATTAATGGCCATATCTCTGTCAAAAATGGCCCTACTTCAAATATGAAGGTATTTTTAGAAATTGCTCGATTTTTGAAACACTGCATTTAAAGAAAATGTCTTCAGACTCATCTAAAATTATATATTGTATTAATGGCCATATCTCCGTCAAAAATGGCCCCATTCAAATATGGAGGTACTTTTAGAATTTGCTCGATTTTTGAAACAAAACTGCATTTAAACAAAATGACTTCAGACTCATCTAAAATTATATATTGTATTAATGGCCATATCTCCGTCAAAAATGGCCCCACTTCAAATATGAAGTTACTTTTAGAAATTGCTCGATTTTTGAAACAAAACTGCATTTAAACAAAATGACTTCAGACTCATCCAAAATTATATATGTATTAATGGTATCTCCGTCAAAATGGCCATATCTCATCATAAAATATGTCCAATTATAAGAGTTACTTTTAGAATTTGCTCGATTTTGAAACAAAACTGCATTTAAAGAAAATGACTTCAGACTCATCTAAAATTATATATTGTATTAATGGCCATATCTCCGTCAAAAATGGCCCCACTTCAAATATGAAGGTATTTTTAGAATTTGCTCGATTTTTGAAACAAAAACTGCATTTAAAGAAAATGACTTCAGACTCATCTAAAATTATATATTGTATTAATGGCCATATCTCCGTCAAAAATGGCCCCACTTCAAATATGAAGGTATTTTTAGAATTTGCTCGATTTTGAAACAAAACTGCATTTAAAAAAAATGACTTCAGACTCATCTAAAATTATATATTATATTAATGGCCATATCTCCGTCAAAAATGGCCCCACTTCAAATATGAAGTTATTTTTAGAAATTGCTCGATTTTTGAAACAAAACTGCATTTAAAGAAAATGACTTCAGACTCATCTAAAATTATATATTGTATTAATGGCCATATCTCCGTCAAAAATGGCCCCACTTCAAATATGGAGTTACTTTTAGAAATTGCTCGATTTTTTAAACAAAACTGCATTTAAAGAAAATGACTTCAGACTCATCTAAAGTTATATATTGTATTAATGGCCATATCTCCGTCAAAAATGGCCCCACTTCAAATATGAAGTTATTTTTAGAAATTGCTCGATTTTTGAAACAAAACTGCATTTAAACAAAATGACTTCAGACTCATCTAAAGTTATATATTGTATTAATGGCCATATCTCCGTCAAAAATGGCCCCACATAAAATATGAAGTTACTTTTAGAAATTGCTCGATTTTTGAAACAAAACTGCATTTAAAGAAAATGACTTCAGACTCATCTAAAATTATATATTATATTAATGGCCATATCTCCGTCAAAAATGGCCCCACTTCAAATATGAAGTTATTTTTAGACTTTGCTCGATTTTTGAAACAAAACTGCATTTAAACAAAATGACTTCAGACTCATCTAAAATTATATATTATGTATTAATGGCCATATCTCCGTCAAAAATGGCCCCACTTCAAATATGAAGTTACTTTTAGAATTTGCTCGATTTTTGAAACAAAACTGCATTTAAAGAAAATGACTTCAGACTCATCTAAAATTATATATTATATTAATGGCCATATCTCTGTCAAAAATGGCCCCACATAAAAATATGAAGTTATTTTTAGAAATTGCTCGATTTTTGAAACAAAACTGCATTTAAAGAAAATGTCTTCAGACTCATCTAAAATTATATATTGTATTAATGGCCATATCTCCGTCAAAATGGCCCCACTTCAAATATGAAGTTACTTTTAGAAATTGCTCGATTTTTGAAACAAAACTGCATTTAAAGAAAATGACTTCAGACTCATCTAAAATTATATATTATATTAATGGCCATATCTCCGTCAAAAATGGCCCCACTTCAAATATGAAGTTATTTTTAGAATTTGCTCGATTTTTAAACAAAACTGCATTTAAAGAAAATGACTTCAGACTCATCTAAAATTATATATTATATTAATGGCCATATCTCCGTCAAAAATGGCCCCACTTAAAATATGAAGTTATTTTTAGAATTTGCTCGATTTTTAAAACAAAACTGCATTTAAAGAAAATGACTTCAGACTCATCTAAAATTATATATTATATTAATGGCCATATCTCCGTCAAAAATGGCCCCACTTCAAATATGAAGTTATTTTTAGAAATTGCTCGATTTTTGAAACAAAACTGCATTTAAAGAAAATGACTTCAGACTCATCTAAAATTATATATTGTATTAATGGCCATATCTCCGTCAAAAATGGCCCCACTTAAAATATGAAGTTACTTTTAGAAATTGCTCGATTTTTGAAACAAAACTGCATTTAAAGAAAATGACTTCAGACTCATCTAAAATTATATATTGTATTAATGGCCATATCTCCGTCAAAAATGGCCCCACATCAAAATATGAAGTTACTTTTAGAAATTGCTCGATTTTTGAAACAAAACTGCATTTAAAGAAAATGACTTCAGACTCATCTAAAATTATATATTGTATTAATGGCCATATCTCTGTCAAAAATGGCCCCACTTCAAATATGAAGTTATTTTTAGAAATTGCTCGATTTTTGAAACAAAACTGCATTTAAAGAAAATGACTTCAGACTCATCTAAAATTATATATTGTATTAATGGCCATATCTCCGTCAAAAATGGCCCCACTTCAAATATGAAGTTACTTTTAGAAATTGCTCGATTTTTGAAACAAAACTGCATTTAAAGAAAATGACTTCAGACTCATCTAAAATTATATATTATATTAATGGCCATATCTCCGTCAAAAATGGCCCCACTTCAAAAATGAAGTTATTTTTAGAATTTGCTCGATTTTTGAAACAAAACTGCATTTAAAGAAAATGACTTCAGACTCATCTAAAATTATATATTGTATTAATGGCCATATCTCCGTCAAAAATGGCCCCACATAAAATATGAAGTTATTTTTAGAAATTGCTCGATTTTTGAAACAAAACTGCATTTAAAGAAAATGACTTCAGACTCATCTAAAATTATATATTATATTAATGGCCATATCTCTGTCAAAAATGGCCCCACTTCAAATATGAAGTTACTTTTAGAAATTGCTCGATTTTTGAAACAAAACTGCATTTAAAGAAAATGTCTTCAGACTCATCTAAAATTATATATTATATTAATGGCCATATCTCCGTCAAAAATGGCCCCACTTCAAATATGAAGGTATTTTTAGAAATTGCTCGATTTGTGAAACAAAACTGCATTTAAACAAAATGACTTCAGACTCATCTAAAATTATATATTGTATTAATGGCCATATCTCCGTAAAAATGGCCCAAAACACTTCAAATATGGAGTTACTTTTTAGAAATTGCTCGATTTTTAAAACAAAACTGCATTTAAAGAAAATGTCTTCAGACTCATCTAAAATTATATATTGTATTAATGGCCATATCTCCGTCAAAAATGGCCCCACTTCAAATATGAAGTTATTTTTAGAAATTGCTCGATTTTTTGAAACAAAACTGCATTTAAAGAAAATGACTTCAGACTCATCTAAAATTATATATTGTATTAATGGCCATATCTCCGTCAAAAATGGCCCCACTTCAATAATGAAGTTATTTTTAGAATTTGCTCGATTTTTGAAACAAAACTGCATTTAAAGAAAATGACTTCAGACTCATCTAAAATTATATATTATATTAATGGCCATATCTCCGTCAAAAATGGCCCCACTCCAATAATGAAGTTATTTTTAGAATTTGCTCGATTTTTGAAACAAAACTGCATTTAAAGAAAATGACTTCAGACTCATCTAAAATTATATATTATATTAATGGCCATATCTCCGTCAAAAATGGCCCCACTTCAAATATGAAGGTATTTTTAGAAATTGCTCGATTTTTGAAACAAAACTGCATTTAAACAAAATGACTTCAGACTCATCTAAAGTTATATATTGTATTAATGGCCATATCTCTGTCAAAAATGGCCCCACTTCAAATATGGAGTTAATTTTAGAAATTGCTCGATTTTTGAAACAAAACTGCATTTAAAGAAAATGTCTTCAGACTCATCTAAAATTATATATTGTATTAATGGCCATATCTCCGTCAAAAATGGCCCCACTTAAAATATGAAGTTATTTTTAGAAATTGCTCGATTTTTGAAACAAAACTGCATTTAAAGAAAATGACTTCAATAAAATATATATTTATTAATGGCCATATTCGACTCATCCAAAATTATTTAAATTGCATTTAAAACTCTAAAATATTATGGCCATATCTCCGTCAAAAAGCCCCACTTCAAATATGAAGTTATTTTTAGAATTTGCTCGATTTTTGAAACAAAACTGCATTTAAAGAAAATGACTTCAGACTCATCTAAAATTATATATTGTATTAATGGCCATATCTCCGTCAAAAATGGCCCCACTTAAAATATGAAGTTATTTTTAGAAATTGCTCGATTTTGAAACAAAACTGCATTTAAAGAAAATGACTTCAGACTCATCTAAAATTTATATATTGTATTAATGGCCATATCTCCGTCAAAAATGGGCCCTCAAATATGAAGTTACTTTTAGAAATTGCTCGATTTTTGAAACAAAACTGCATTTAAAGAAAATGACTTCAGACTCATCTAAAATTATATATTGTATTAATGGCCATATCTCCGTCAAAAATGGCCCCACTTCAAATATGAAGTTATTTTTAGAAATTGCTCGATTTTTGAAACAAAACTGCATTTAAAGAAAATGACTTCAGACTCATCTAAAATTATATATTGTATTAATGGCCATATCTCCGTCAAAAATGGCCCCACTTAAAATATGAAGTTATTTTTAGAAATTGCTCGATTTTTGAAACAAAACTGCATTTAAAGAAAATGACTTCAGACTCATCTAAAATTATATATTGTATTAATGGCCATATCTCCGTCAAAAATGGCCCCACTTCAAATATAAAGTTACTTTTAGAATTTGCTCGATTTTTAAACAAAACTGCATTTAAAAAAAATGACTTCAGACTCATCTAAAATTATATATTGTATTAATGGCCATATCTCCGTCAAAAATGGCCCCACTTAAAATATGAAGGTATTTTTAGAAATTGCTCGATTTTTGAAACAAAACTGCATTTAAAGAAAATGACTTCAGACTCATCTAAAATTATATATTGTATTAATGGCCATATCTCCGTCAAAAATGGCCCCACTTCAAATATGAAGGTATTTTTAGAATTTGCTCGATTTTTAAAACAAAACTGCATTTAAAGAAAATGACTTCAGACTCATCTAAAATTATATATTATATTAATGGCCATATCTCCCGTCAAAAATGGCCCCACTTCAAATATGAAGGTATTTTTAGAATTTGCTCGATTTTTGAAACAAAACTGCATTAAAACAAAATGACTTCAGACTCATCTAAAATTATATATTGTATTAATGGCCATATCTCCGTCAAAAATGGCCCCACTTAAAAGAAATGAAGGTATTTTTAGAATTTGCTCGATTTTGAAACAAAACTGCATTTAAAGAAAATGACTTCAGACTCATCTAAAATTATATATTGTATTAATGGCCATATCTCTGTCTCAAAAATGGCCCCACTTAAAATATGAAGGTATTTTTAGAATTTGCTCGATTTTTGAAACAAAACTGCATTTAAAGAAAATGACTTCAGACTCATCTAAAATTATATATTATATTAATGGCCATATCTCCGTCAAAAATGGCCCCACTTAAATAATGAAGTTACTTTTAGAAATTTGCTCGATTTTTAAAACAAAACTGCATTTAAAGAAAATGACTTCAGACTCATCTAAAATTATATATTATATTAATGGCCATATCTCCGTCAAAAATGGCCCCCCTTCAAATATGAAGGTATTTTTAGAATTTGCTCGATTTTTAAAACAAAACTGCATTTAAAGAAAATGTGTTCAGACTCATCTAAAATTATATATTATATTAATGGCCATATCTCCGTCAAAAATGGCCCCACTTCAAATATGAAGGTATTTTTAGAAATTGCTCGATTTGTGAAACAAAACTGCATTTAAACAAAATGACTTCAGACTCATCTAAAATTATATATTGTATTAATGGCCATATCTCTGTCAAAAATGGCACCACTTCAAATATGAAGTTACTTTTAGAATTTGCTCGATTTTTGAAACAAAACTGCATTTAAAGAAAATGTCTTCAGACTCATCTAAAATTATATATTGTATTAATGGCCATATCTCCGTCAAAAATGGCCCCACATAAAATATGAAGTTACTTTTTAGAAATTGCTCGATTTTTGAAACAAAACTGCATTTAAAGAAAATGACTTCAGACTCATCTAAAATTATATATTGTATTAATGGCCATATCTCCGTCAAAAATGGCCCCACTCCAAATATGAAGTTATTTTTAGAAATTGCTCGATTTTTGAAACAAAACTGCATTTAAAGAAAATGACTTCAGACTCATCTAAAATTATATATTGTATTAATGGCCATATCTCTGTCAAAAATGGCCCCACTTCAATAATAAAGTTACTTTTAGAAATTGCTCGATTTTTGAAACAAAACTGCATTTAAACAAAATGACTTCAGACTCATCTAAAATTATATATTATATTAATGGCCATATCTCTGTCAAAAATGGCCCCACTTCAAATATGAAGTTATTTTTAGAAATTGCTCGATTTTTGAAACAAAACTGCATTTAAAGAAAATGACTTCAGACTCATCTAAAATTATATATTGTATTAATGGCCATATCTCCGTCAAAAATGGCCCCACTTCAAATATGAAGTTACTTTTAGAAATTGCTCGATTTTTTAAACAAAACTGCATTTAAAGAAAATGACTTCAGACTCATCTAAAATTATATATTGTATTAATGGCCATATCTCCGTCAAAAAATGGCCCCACTTCAAAAATGAAGGTATTTTTAGAAATTGCTCGATTTTTGAAACAAAACTGCATTTAAAGAAAATGACTTCAGACTCATCTAAAATTATATATTGTATTAATGGCCATATCTCCGTCAAAAATGGCCCCACATAAAATATGAAGTTATTTTTAGAAATTGCTCGATTTTTGAAACAAAACTGCATTTAAAGAAAATGACTTCAGACTCATCTAAAATTATATATTATATTAATGGCCATATCTCCGTCAAAAATGGCCCCACTTAAAATATGAAGTTACTTTTAGAAATTGCTCGATTTTTGAAACAAAACTGCATTTAAAGAAAATGACTTCAGACTCATCTAAAATTATATATTGTATTAATGGCCATATCTCCGTCAAAAATGGCCCCACTTCAAATATGAAGTTATTTTTAGAAATTTGCTCGATTTTTAAAACAAAACTGCATTTAAAGAAAATGACTTCAGACTCATCTAAAATTATATATTATATTAATGGCCATATCTCCGTCAAAAATGGCCCCACTTCAAATATGAAGGTATTTTTAGAAATTGCTCGATTTTTGAAACAAAACTGCATTTAAACAAAATGACTTCAGACTCATCTAAAATTATATATTGTATTAATGGCCATATCTCCGTCAAAAATGGCCCCACTTAAAATATGAAGTTACTTTTAGAAATTGCTCGATTTTTTAAACAAAACTGCATTTAAAGAAAATGACTTCAGACTCATCTAAAATTATATATTGTATTAATGGCCATATCTCCGTCAAAAATGGCCCCACTTCAAATATGAAGTTATTTTTAGAATTTGCTCGATTTTTGAAACAAAACTGCATTTAAAGAAAATGACTTCAGACTCATCTAAAATTATATATTATATTAATGGCCATATCTCCGTCAAAAATGGCCCCACTTAAAATATGAAGTTATTTTTAGAATTTGCTCGATTTTTGAAACAAAACTGCATTTAAAGAAAATGACTTCAGACTCATCTAAAATTATATATTGTATTAATGGCCATATCTCCGTCAAAAATGGCCCCACTTCAAATATGAAGTTATTTTTAGAAATTGCTCGATTTTTGAAACAAAACTGCATTTAAAGAAAATGACTTCAGACTCATCTAAAATTATATATTGTATTAATGGCCATATCTCCGTCAAAAATGGCCCCACTTAAAATATGAAGGTATTTTTAGAAATTGCTCGATTTTTGAAACAAAACTGCATTTAAAGAAAATGACTTCAGACTCATCTAAAATTATATATTGTATTAATGGCCATATCTCCGTCAAAAAGGGGCCCACTTTAAATATGAATGTTACTTTAGAATTTATTTGCATTTCATTTTTAAAACAAAACTAGCATTTAAAAAAAATGACTTCAGACTCATCTAAAATTATATATTGTATTAATGGCCATATCCCTCCTCAAAAATCCCCCAAAAAAAAAATTTTTTTTAAATTATTTTGAAACAAAACTGCATTTAAAGAAAATGACTTCAGACTCATCTAAAATTATATATTATATTAATGGCTATATCTCCGTCAAAAATGGCCCCACTTCAAATATGAAGGTATTTTTAGAATTTGCTCGATTTTTAAAACAAAACTGCATTTAAAGAAAATGTCTTCAGACTCACTCATCTCCAAATTTATATATTATATTAATGGCCATATCTCCGTCAAAAATGGCCCCACTTCAAATATGAAGGTATTTTTAGAAATTGCTCGATTTGTGAAACAAAACTGCATTTAAACAAAATGACTTCAGACTCATCTAAAATTATATATTGTATTAATGGCCCTATCTCCGTCAAAAATGGCCCCACTTCAAATATGAAGGTATTTTTAGAATTTGCTCGATTTTTGAAACAAAACTGCATTTAAAGAAAATGTCTTCAGACTCATCTAAATTTATATATTATATTAATGGCCATATCTCCGTCAAAAATGGCCCCACTTCAAATATGAAGGTATTTTTAGAAATTGCTCGATTTGTGAAACAAAACTGCATTTAAACAAAATGACTTCAGACTCATCTAAAGTTATATATTGTATTAATGGCCATATCTCTGTCAAAAATGGCCTCACTTCAAATATGAAGTTACTTTTAGAAATTGCTCGATTTTTTAAACAAAACTGCATTTAAAGAAAATGTCTTCAGACTCATCTAAAATTATATATTGTATTAATGGCCATATCTCCGTCAAAAATGGCCCCACATAAAATAAGAAGTTAGTTTTAGAAATTGCTCGATTTTTGAAACAAAACTGCATTTAAAGAAAATGACTTCAGACTCATCTAAAATTATATATTGTATTAATGGCCATATCTCCGTCAAAAATGGCCCCACTCCAATAATGAAGTTATTTTTATACTTTGCTCGATTTATGAATCAAAACTGCATTTAAAGAAAATGACTTCAGACTCATCTAAAATTATATATTATATTAATGGCCATATCTCTGTCAAAAATGGGCCCACTCCAATAATGAAGTTACTTTTAGAAATTGCTCGATTTTTGAAACAAAACTGCATTTAAAGAAAATGACTTCAGACTCATCTAAAATTATATATTATATTAATGGCCATATCTCTGTTAAAATTGGCCCCACTTCAAATATGAAGGTATTTTTAGAAATTGCTCGATTTGTGAAACAAAACTGCATTTAAAGAAAATGACTTCAGACTCATCTAAAATTATATATTGTATTAATGGCCATATCTCTGTCAAAAATGGCCCCACTTCAAATATGAAGGTATTTTTAGAAATTGCTCGATTTTTGAAACAAAAATTTAACTGCATTTAAAGAAAATGACTTCAGACTCATCTAAAATATATATTGTATTAATGGCCATATCTCTGTCAAAAAATGGCCCCACTTCAAATATGAAGTTACTTTTAGAAATTGCTCGATTTTTTAAACAAAACTGCATTTAAAGAAAATGTCTTCAGACTCATCTAAAATTATATATTATATTAATGGCCATATCTCCGTCAAAAATGCCCAATAATGAAGTTATTTTTAGAATTTGCTCGATTTTTGAAACAAAACTGCATTTAAAGAAAATGACTTCAGACTCATCTAAAATTATATATTGTATTAATGGCCATATCTCTGTCAAAAATGGCCCCACATAAAATATGAAGTTATTTTTAGAATTTGCTCGATTTTTGAAACAAAACTGCATTTAAAGAAAATGTCTTCAGACTCATCTAAAATTATATATTGTATTAATGGCCATATCTCTGTCAAAAATGGCCCCACTTAAAATCTGAAGGTATTTTTAGAATTTGCTCGATTTTTGAAACAAAACTGCATTTAAAGAAAATGTCTTCAGACTCATCTAAAATTATATATTATATTAATGGCCATATCTCTGTCAAAAATGGCCCCACTTAAAATATGAAGTTACTTTTAGAAATTGCTGGATTTTTGAAACAAAACTGCATTTAAAGAAAATGTCTTCAGACTCATCTAAAATTATATATTGTATTAATGGCCATATCTCCGTCAAAAAAAGATCCACTTCAAATATGAAGTTACTTTTAGAAATTGCTCGATTTTTGAAAAAAACTGCATTTAAAGAAAATGTCTTCAGACTCATCTAAAATTATATATTGTATTAATGGCCATATCTCCGTCAAAAATGGCCCCACTTAAAATCTGAAGGTATTTTTAGAATTTGCTCGATTTTTGAAACAAAACTGCATTTAAAAAAAATGTCTTCAGACTCATCTAAAATTATATATTGTATTAATGGCCATATCTCCGTCAAAAATGGCCCCACTTAAAATATGAAGTTACTTTTAGATTTTTAGAATTTGCAACTCATCTAAAATTACATATTATCCATCAAATATGAAGTATTTTTAGAATCTGCTCGATTTTTGAAACAAAACTAAAAAAAACTAACTCATAAAAATTATATTCTGTATTAATGGCCTTATCTCTGTCAAAAATGGCCCCACATAAAATATGAAGTTGCCTTTAGAAATTGCTCGATTTTTTAAACAAAACTGCATTAAAACAAAATGACTTCAGACTCATCTAAAATTATATATTGTATTAATGGCCATATCTCTGTCAAAAATAGATCCACTTCAAATATGAAGTTACTTTTAGAAATTGCTCGATTTTTGAAACAACACTGCATTTAAAGAAAATGCCTTCAGACTCATCTAAAATTATATGTTGTATTAATGGCCATATCTCCGTCAAAAATGGGCCCACTTAAAATCTGAATGTATTTTTAGAATTTGCCCGATTTTTGAACAAAACTGCATTTAAAGAAAATGTCTTCAGACTCATCTAAAATTATATATTATATTAATGGCCATATCTCTGTCAAAAATGGCCCCACTTAAAATATGAAGTTACTTTTAGAAATTGCTGGATTTTTGAAACAAAACTGCATTTCAAGAAAATGTCTTCAGACTCATCTAAAATTATATATTGTATTAATGGCCATATCTCCATCAAAAATAAATACACTTCAAATATGAAGTTACTTTTAGAAATTGCTCGATTTTTGAAACAAAACTGCATTTAAAGAAAATGCCTTCAGACTCATCCAAAATTATATGTTGTATTAGTGGCCATATCTCCGTCAAAAATGGCCCCACTTAAAATCTGAATGTATTTTTAGAATTTGCTCGATTTTTGAAACAAAACTGCATTTAATAAAAATGTCTTCAGACTCACCTAAAATTATATATTGTATTAATGGCCATATCTCCGTCAAAAATGGCCCCACATAAAATATGAAGTTACTTTTAGAAATTGCTGGATTTTTGAAACAAAACTGCATTTAAAGAAAATGTCTTCAGACTCATTTAAAATTATATATTGTATTAATGGCCATATCTCCGTCAAAAATAGATCCACTTCAAATATGAAGTTACTTTTAGAAATTGCTCGATTTTTGAAATAAAACTGCATTTAAAGAAAATGTCTTGAGACTCATCTAAAATTATATATTGTATTAATGGCCATATATCCCTCAAAAATGGCCCCACTTAAAATCTGAAGGTATTTTTAGAATTTGCTCGATTTTTGAAACAAAACTGCATTTAAAGAAAATGTCTTCAGACTCATCTAAAATTATATATTGTATTAATGGCCATATCTCCGTCAAAAATGGCCCCACTTAAAATATGAAGTTACTTTTAGAAATTGCTGGATTTTTGAAACAAAACTGCATTTAAAGAAAATGTCTTCAGACTCATCTAAAATTAAATATTATCTCCATCAAATATGAAGGTATTTTTAGAATTTGCTCGATTTTTGAAACAAAACTTCAATTAAACAAAACGACTTCAGACTCATATAAAATTATATTCTGTATTAATGGCTTTATCTCTGTCAAAAATGGCCCCACATAAAATATGAAGTTGCCTTTTAGAAATCGCTCGATTTTTTGAAACAAAACTGCATTAAAACAAAATGACTTCAGACTCATCTAAAATTATATATTGTATTAATGGCCATATCTCTGTCAAAAATAAATCCACTTCAAATATGAAGTTACTTTTAGAAATTGCTCTATTTTTGAAACAAAACTGCATTTAAAGAAAATGCCTTCAGACTCATCTAAAATTATATGTTGTATTAATGGCCATATCTCCGTCAAAAATGGCCCCACTTAAAATCTGAATGTATTTTTAGAATTTGCTCGATTTTTGAAACAAAACTGCATTTAATGAAAATGTCTTCAGACTCATCTAAAATTATATATTGTATTAATGGCCATATCTCCGTCAAAAATGGCCCCACATAAAATATGAAGTTACTTTTAGAAATTGCTGGATTTTTGAAACAAAACTGCATTTAAAGAAAATGTCTTCAGACTCATCTAAAATTATATATTGTATTAATGGCCATATCTCCGTCAAAAATAGATCCACTTCAAATATGAAGTTACTTTTAGAAATTGCTCGATTTTTGAAACAAAACTGCATTTAAAGAAAATGTCTTCAGACTCATCTAAAATTATATATTATCTCCATCAAATATGAAGGTATTTTTAGAATTTGCTCGATTTTTGAAACAAAACTTCAATTAAACAAAACGACTTCAGACTCATATAAAATTATATTCTGTATTAATGGCTTTATCTCTGTCAAAAATGGCCCCACATAAAATATGAAGTTGCCTTTAGAAATTGCTCGATTTTTTAAACAAAACTGCATTAAAACAAAATGACTTCAGACTCATCTAAAACTATATATTGTATTAATGGCCATATCTCTGTCAAAAATGGCCCCACTTAAAATCTGAAGGTATTTTTAGGATTTGCCCGATTTTTGAACAAAACTGCATTTAAAGAAAATGTCTTCAGACTCATCTAAAATTATATATTATATTAATGGCCATATCTCTGTCAAAAATGGCCCCACTTAAAATATGAAGTTACTTTTAGAAATTGCTGGATTTTTGAAACAAAACTGCATTTAATGAAAATGTCTTCAGACTCATCTAAAATTATATATTGTATTAATGGCCATATCTCCATCAAAAATAAATCCACTTCAAATATGAAGTTACTTTTAGAAATTGCTCGATTTTTGAAACAAAACTGCATTTAAAGAAAATGTCTTCAGACTCATCCAAAATTATATGTTGTATTAATGGCCATATCTCCGTCAAAAATGGCCCCACTTAAAATATGAATGTATTTTTAGAATTTGCTCGATTTTTGAAACAAAACTGCATTTAATGAAAATGTCTTCAGACTCACCTAAAATTATATATTGTATTAATGGCCATATCTCCATCAAAAATGGCCCCACATAAAATATGAAGTTACTTTTAGAAATTGCTGGATTTTTGAAACAAAACTGCATTTAAAGAAAATGTCTTCAGACTCATTTAAAATTATATATTCTATTAATGGCCATATCTCCGTCAAAAATAGATCCACTTCAAATATGAAGTTACTTTTAGAAATTGCTCGATTTTTGAAATAAAACTGCATTTAAAGAAAATGTCTTGAGACTCATCTAATATTATATATTGTATTAATGGCCATATATCCCTCAAAAATGGCCCCACTTCAAATATGAAGTTACTTTTAGAAATTGCTCGATTTTTGAAATAAAACTGCATTTAAAGAAAATGTCTTGAGACTCATCTAAAATTATATATTGTATTAATGGCCATATATCCCTCAAAAATGACCCCACTTAAAATCTGAAGGTATTTTTAGAATTTGCTCGATTTTTGAAACAAAACTGCATTTAAAGAAAATGTCTTCAGACTCATCTAAAATAATATATTGTATTAATGGCCATATCTCCGTCAAAAATGGCCCCACTTAAAATATGAAGTTACTTTTAGAAATTGCTGGATTTTTGAAACAAAACTGCATTTAAAGAAAATGTCTTCAGACTCATCTAAAATTATATATTATCTCCATCAAATATGAAGGTATTTTTAGAATTTGCTCGATTTTTGAAACAAAACTTCAATTAAACAAAACGACTTCAGACTCATATAAAATTATATTCTGTATTAATGGCTTTATCTCTGTCAAAAATGGCCCCACATAAAATATGAAGTTGCCTTTAGAAATTGCTCGATTTTTTAAACAAAACTGCATTAAAACAAAATGACTTCAGACTCATCTAAAATTATATATTGTATTAATGGCCATATCTCCGTCAAAAATAGATCCACTTCAAATATGAAGTTACTTTTAGAAATTGCTCGATTTTTGAAACAAAACTGCATTTAAAGAAAATGCCTTCAGACTCATCCAAAATTATATGTTGTATTAATGGCCATATCTCCGTCAAAAATGGCCCCACTTAAAATCTGAATGTATTTTTAGAATTTGCTCGATTTTTGAAACAAACCTGCATTTAATGAAAATGTCTTCAGACTCACCTAAAATTATATATTGTATTAATGGCCATATCTCCATCAAAAATGGCCCCACATAAAATATGAAGTTACTTTTAGAAATTGCTGGATTTTTGAAACAAAACTGCATTTAAAGAAAATGTCTTCAGACTCATTTAAAATTATATATTGTATTAATGGCCATATCTCCGTCAAAAATAGATCCACTTCAAATATGAAGTTACTTTTAGAAATTGCTCGATTTTTGAAACAAAACTGCATTTAAAGAAAATGTCTTCAGACTCATCTAAAATTATATATTGTATTAATGGCCATATCTCCGTCAAAAATGGCCCCACTTAAAATATGAAGTTACTTTTAGAAATTGCTGGATTTTTGAAACAAAACTGCATTTAAAGAAAATGTCTTCAGACTCATCTAGAATTATATATTATCTCCATCAAATATGAAGGTATTTTTAGAATTTGCTCGATTTTTGAAACAAAACTTCAATTAAACAAAACGACTTCAGACTCATATAAAATTATATTCTGTATTAATGGCTTTATCTCTGTCAAAAATGGCCCCACATAAAATATGAAGTTGCCTTTAGAAATTGCTCGATTTTTTAAACAAAACTGCATTAAAACAAAATGACTTCAGACTCATCTAAAATTATATATTGTATTAATGGCCATATCTCTGTCAAAAATAAATCCACTTCAATTATGAAGTCACTTTTTGAAATTGCTCTATTTTTGAAACAAAACTGCATTTAAAGAAAATGCCTTCAGACTCATCTAAAATTATATGTTGTATTAATGGCCATATCTCCGTCAAAAATGGCCCCACTTAAAATCTGAATGTATTTTTAGAATTTGCTCGATTTTTGAAACAAAACTGCATTTAATGAAAATGTCTTCAGACTCATCTAAAATTATATATTGTATTAATGGCCATATCTCCGTCAAAAATGGCCCCACTTAAAATATGAAGTTACTTTTAGAAATTGCTCGATTTTTGAAACAAAACTGCATTTAAAGAAAATGTCTTCAGACTCATCTAAAATTATATATTGTATTAATGGCCATATCTCCGTCAAAAATGGCCCCACTTAAAATATGAAGTTACTTTTAGAAATTGCTCGATTTTTGAAACAAAACTGCATTTAAAGAAAATGTCTTCAGACTCATCTAAAATTATATTCTGTATTAATGGCTTTATCTCTGTCAAAAATGGCCCCACATAAAATATGAAGTTGCCTTTAGAAATTGCTCGATTTTTTAAACAAAACTGCATTAAAACAAAATGACTTCAGACTCATCTAAAACTATATATTGTATTAATGGCCATATCTCTGTCAAAAATGGCCCCACTTAAAATCTGAAGGTATTTTTAGAATTTGCCCGATTTTTGAACAAAACTGCATTTAAAGAAAATGTCTTCAGACTCATCTAAAATTATATATTATATTAATGGCCATATCTCTGTCAAAAATGGCCCCACTTAAAATATGAAGTTACTTTTAGAAATTGCTGGATTTTTGAAACAAAACTGCATTTCAAGAAAATGTCTTCAGACTCATCTAAAATTATATATTGTATTAATGGCCATATCTCCATCAAAAATAAATCCACTTCAAATATGAAGTTACTTTTAGAAATTGCTCGATTTTTGAAACAAAACTGCATTTAAAGAAAATGTCTTCAGACTCATCCAAAATTATATGTTGTATTAATGGCCATATCTCCGTCAAAAATGGCCCCACTTAAAATCTGAATGTATTTTTAGAATTTGCTCGATTTTTGAAACAAAACTGCATTTAATGAAAATGTCTTCAGACTCACCTAAAATTATATATTGTATTAATGGCCATATCTCCATCAAAAATGGCCCCACATAAAATATGAAGTTACTTTTAGAAATTGCTGGATTTTTGAAACAAAACTGCATTTAAAGAAAATGTCTTCAGACTCATTTAAAATTATATATTGTATTAATGGCCATATCTCCGTCAAAAATAGATCCACTTCAAATATGAAGTTACTTTTAGAAATTGCTCGATTTTTGAAATAAAACTGCATTTAAAGAAAATGTCTTGAGACTCATCTAAAATTATATATTGTATTAATGGCCATATATCCCTCAAAAATGGCCCCACTTCAAATATGAAGTTACTTTTAGAAATTGCTCGATTTTTGAAATAAAACTGCATTTAAAGAAAATGTCTTGAGACTCATCTAAAATTATATATTGTATTAATGGCCATATATCCCTCAAAAATGACCCCACTTAAAATCTGAAGGTATTTTTAGAATTTGCTCGATTTTTGAAACAAAACTGCATTTAAAGAAAATGTCTTCAGACTCATCTAAAATTATATATTGTATTAATGGCCATATCTCCGTCAAAAATGGCCCCACTTAAAATATGAAGTTACTTTTAGAAATTGCTGGATTTTTGAAACAAAACTGCATTTAAAGAAAATGTCTTCAGACTCATCTAGAATTATATATTATCTCCATCAAATATGAAGGTATTTTTAGAATTTGCTCGATTTTTGAAACAAAACTGCATTTAAAGAAAATGTCTTCAGACTCATCTAAAATTATATATTGTATTAATGGCCATATCTCTGTCAAAAATGGCCCCACTTAAAATATGAAGTTACTTTTAGAAATTGCTGGATTTTTGAAACAAAACTGCATTTAAAGAAAATGTCTTCAGACTCATCTAAAATTATATATTGTATTAATGGCCATATCTCCGTCAAAAATAGATCCACTTCAAATACGAAGTTAATTTTAGAAATTGCTCGATTTTTGAAACAAAACTGCATTTAAAGAAAATGCCTTCAGACTCATCCAAAATTATATGTTGTATTAATGGCCATATCTCCGTCAAAAATGGCCCCACTTAAAATCTGAATGTATTTTTAGAATTTGCTCGATTTTTGAAACAAAACTGCATTTAATGAAAATGTCTTCAGACTCACCTAAAATTATATATTGTATTAATGGCCATATCTCCATCAAAAATGGCCCCACATAAAATATGAAGTTACTTTTAGAAATTGCTGGATTTTTGAAACAAAACTGCATTTAAAGAAAATGTCTTCAGACTCATCTAAAATTATATATTGTATTAATGGCCATATCTCCGTCAAAAATAGATCCACTTCAAATATGAAGTTACTTTTAGAAATTGCTCGATTTTTGAAATAAAACTGCATTTAAAGAAAATGTCTTGAGACTCATCTAAAATTATATATTGTATTAATGGCCATATATCCCTCAAAAATGGCCCCACTTAAAATCTGAAGGTATTTTTAGAATTTGCTCGATTTTTGAAACAAAACTGCATTTAAAGAAAATGTCTTCAGACTCATCTAAAATTATATATTGTATTAATGGCCATATCTCCGTCAAAAATGGCCCCACTTAAAATATGAAGTTACTTTTAGAAATTGCTGGATTTTTGAAACAAAACTGCATTTAAAGAAAATGTCTTCAGACTCATCTAGAATTATATATTATCTCCATCAAATATGAAGGTATTTTTAGAATTTGCTCGATTTTTGAAACAAAACTTCAATTAAACAAAACGACTTCAGACTCATATAAAATTATATTCTGTATTAATGGCTTTATCTCTGTCAAAAATGGCCCCACATAAAATATGAAGTTGCCTTTAGAAATTGCTCGATTTTTTAAACAAAACTGCATTAAAACAAAATGACTTCAGACTCATCTAAAATTATATATTGTATTAATGGCCATATCTCTGTCAAAAATAAATCCACTTCAATTATGAAGTTACTTTTAGAAATTGCTCTATTTTTGAAACAAAACTGCATTTAAAGAAAATGCCTTCAGACTCATCTAAAATTATATGTTGTATTAATGGCCATATCTCCGTCAAAAATGGCCCCACTTAAAATCTGAATGTATTTTTAGAATTTGCTCGATTTTTGAAACAAAACTGCATTTAATGAAAATGTCTTCAGACTCATCTAAAATTATATATTGTATTAATGGCCATATCTCCGTCAAAAATGGCCCCACATAAAATATGAAGTTACTTTTAGAAATTGCTGGATTTTTGAAACAAAACTGCATTTAAAGAAAATGTCTTCAGACTCATCTAAAATTATATATTGTATTAATGGCCATATCTCCGTCAAAAATAGATTCACTTCAAATATGAAGTTACTTTTAGAAATTGCTCGATTTTTGAAACAAAACTGCATTTAAAGAAAATGTCTTCAGACTCATCTAAAATTATATATTATCTCCATCAAATATGAAGGTATTTTTAGAATTTGCTCGATTTTTGAAACAAAACTTCAATTAAACAAAACGACTTCAGACTCATAAAAAATTATATTCTGTATTAATGGCTTTATCTCTGTCAAAAATGGCCCCACATAAAATATGAAGTTGCCTTTAGAAATTGCTCGATTTTTTGAACAAAACTGCATTAAAACAAAATGACTTCAGACTCATCTAAAACTATATATTGTATTAATGGCCATATCTCTGTCAAAAATGGCCCCACTTAAAATCTGAAGGTATTTTTAGAATTTGCTCGATTTTTGAACAAAACTGCATTTAAAGAAAATGTCTTCAGACTCATCTAAAATTATATATTATATTAATGACCATATCTCTGTCAAAAATGGCCCCACTTAAAATCTGAAGGTATTTTTAGAATTTGCTCGATTTTTGAAACAAAACTGCATTTAAAGAAAATGTCTTCAGACTCATCTAAAATTATATATTGTATTAATGGCCATATCTCCGTCAAAAATGGCCCCACATAAAATATGAAGTTACTTTTAGAAATTGCTCGATTTTTGAAAAGAAACTGCATTTAAAGAAAATGACTTCAGACTCATCTAAAATTATATATTATATTAATGGCCATATCTCCGTCAAAAATGGCCCCACTTCAAATATGAAGGAATTTTTAGAATTTGCTCGATTTTTGAAACAAAACTGCATTTAATGAAAATGTCTTCAGACTCATCTAAAATTATATATTATCTCCATCAAATATGAAGGTATTTTTAGAATTTGCTCGATTTTTGAAACAAAACTTCAATTAAACAAAACGACTTCAGACTCATATAAAATTATATTCTGTATTAATGGCTTTATCTCTGTCAAAAATGGCCCCACATAAAATATGAAGTTGCCTTTAATAATTGCTCGATTTTTTAAATAAAACTGCATTAAAAAAAATGACTTCAGACTCATCTAAAACTATATATTGTATTAATGGCCATATCTCTGTCAAAAATGGCCCCACTTAAAATCTGAAGGTGTTTTTAGAATTTGCTCGATTTTTGAAACAGAACTGCATTTAAAGAAAATGTCTTCAGACTTATCTAAAATTATATATTGTATTAATGGCCATATTTAAGTCAAAAATGGCCCCACTTAAAATCTGAAGGTATTTTTAAAATTTGCTCGATTTTTGAAACAAAACTGCATTTAAAGAAAGTGACTTCAGACACATCTAAAATTACATATTGTATTAATGGCCATATCTCCGTCAAAAATGGCCCCACATAAAATATGAAGTTACTTTTAGAAATTGCTCGATTTTTGAAACAAAACTGCTTTTAAAGAAAAAGACTTCAGACTCATCTAATATTATATATTATATTAATGGCCATATCTCCGTCAAAAATGGCCCCACTTCAAATATGAAGGTATTTTTAGAAATTGCTCGATTTGTGAAACAAAACTGCATTTAAACAAAATGACTTCAGACTCATCTAAAGTTATATATTGTATTAATGGCCATATCTCTGTCAAAAATGGCATCACTTCAAATATGGAGTTACTTTTAGAAATTGCTCGATTTTTTAAACAAAACTGCATTTAAGGAAAATGTCTTCAGACTCATCTAAAATTATATATTGTATTAATGGCCATATCTCCGTCAAAAATGGCCCCACATAAAATATGAAGTTACTTTTAGAAATTGCTCGATTTTTGAAACAAAACTGCATTTAAAGAAAATGACTTCAGACTCATCTAAAATTATATATTGTATTAATGGCCATATCTCCGTCAAAAATGGTCCCACGCCAATAATGAAGTTATTTTTATACTTTGCTCGATTTATGAATCAAAACTGCATTTAAAGAAAATGACTTCAGACTCATCTAAAATTATATATTATATTAATGGCCATATCTCTGTCAAACAGGGGCCCACTCCAATAATAAAGTTACTTTTAGAAATTGCTCGATTTTTTAAACAAAAATGGAGTTAAACAAAATGACTTCAGACTCATCTAAAATTATATATTATATAAATGGCCATATCTCTGTTAAAATTGGCCCCACTTCAAATATGGAGCTACTTTTAGAAATTGCTCGATTTTTGAAACAAAACTGCATTTAAAGAAAATGACTTCAGACTCATCTAAAATTATATATTGTATTAATGGCCATATCTCCGTCAAAAATAGTCCCACTTCAAATCTGAATGTATTTTTAGAAATTGCTCGATTTTTGAAACAAAACTGCATTTAAAGAAAATGACTTCAGACTCATCTAAAATTATATATTTTATTAATGGCCATATCTCTGTCAAAAATGGCCCCATTTCAAATATGGAGTTGCTTTTAAAAAAAAAGTATTTTAGAAATTGCTCGATTTTTTAAACAAAACTGCATTTAAAGAAAATGACTTCAGACTCATCTAAAATTATATATTGTATTAATGGCCATATCTCCGTCAAAAATGGCCCCACATAAAATATGAAGTTATTTTTAGAAATTGCTCGATTTTTGAAACAAAACTGCATTTAAAGAAAATGACTTCAGACTCATCTAAAATTATATATTGTATTAATGGCCATATCTCCGTCAAAAATGGCCCCACTTCAAATATGAAGTTATTTTTAGAATTTGCTCGATTTTTGAATCAAAACTGCATTTAAAGAAAATGACTTCAGACTCATCTAAAATTATATATTATATTAATGGCCATATCTCCGTCAAAAATGGCCCCACTTCAAAATGGAAGTTACTTTTAGAAATTGCTCGATTTTTGAAACAAAACTGCATTTAAAGAAAATGACTTCAGACTCATCTAAAATTATATATTGTATTAATGGCCATATCTCCGTCAAAAATGGCCCCACTTCAAATATGAAGTTACTTTTAGAAATTGCTCGATTTTTGAAACAAAACTGCATTTAAAGAAAATGACTTCAGACTCATCTAAAATTATATATTGTATTAATGGCCATATCTCCGTCAAAAATAGTCCCACTTCAAATATGAAGGTATTTTTAGAAATTGCTCGATTTTTGAAACAAAACTGCATTTAAACAAAATGACTTCAGACTCATCTAAAATTATATATTTTATTAATGGCCATATCTCTGTCAAAAATGGCCCCATTTCAAATATGGAGTTACTTTTAGAAATTGCTCGATTTTTGAAACAAAACTGCATTTAAAGAAAATGACTTCAGACTCATCTAAAATTATATATTATATTAATGGCCATATCTCCGTCAAAAATGGCCCCACTCCAATAATGAAGTTATTTTTAGAATTTGCTCGATTTTTGAAACAAAACTGCATTAAAACAAAATGACTTCAGACTCATCTAAAATTATATATTGTATTAATGGCCATATCTCCGTCAAAAATGGCCCCACTATAAAAATGAAGTTATTTTTATAATTTGCTCGATTTATGAATCAAAACTGCATTTAAAGAAAATGAGTTTAGACTCATCTAAAATTATATATTATATTAATGGCCATATCTCTGTCAAAAATGGCCCCACTTAAAATATGAAGGTATTTTTAGAATTTGCTCGATTTTTGAAACAAAACTGCATTTAAAGAAAATGTCTTCAGACTCATCTAAAATTATATATTGTATTAATGGCCATATCTCCGTCAAAAATGGCCCCACATAAAATATGAAGTTACTTTTAGAAATTGCTCGATTTTTTAAACAAAACTGCATTTAAAGAAAATGACTTCAGACTCATCTAAAATTATATATTATATTAATGGCCATATCTCCGTCAAAAATGGCCCCACTTCAAATATGAAGGTATTTTTAGAATTTGCTCGATTTTTGAAACAAAACTGCATTTAAAGAAAATGACTTCAGACTCATCTAAAATTATATATTATATTAATGGCCATATCTCCGTCAAAAATGGCCCCACTTCAAATATGAAGGTATTTTTAGAAATTGCTCGATTTTTGAAACAAAACTGCATTTAAAAAAAATGACTTCAGACTCATCTAAAATTATATATTGTATTAATGGCCATATCTCTGTCAAAAATGGCCCCACTTCAAATATGAAGGTATTTTTAGAAATTGCTCGATTTTTGAAACAAAACTGCATTTAAAGAAAATGACTTCAGACTCATCTAAAATTATATATTGTATTAATGGCCATATCTCCGTCAAAAATGGCCCCACGCCAATAATGAAGTTATTTTTAGAATTTGCTCGATTTTTGAAACAAAACTGCATTTAAAGAAAATGTCTTCAGACTCATCCAAAATTATATATTGTATTAATGGCCATATCTCTGTCAAAAAATAGCCCCACTTCATAATATGAAGGTATTTTTAGAAATTGCTCGATTTTTGAGAACAAAACTGCATTTAAACAAAATGACTTCAGACTCATCTAAAATTATATATTTTATTAATGGCCATATCTCTGTCAAAAATGGCCCCACTTCAAATATGGAGTTACTTTTAGAAATTGCTCGATTTTTTAAACAAAACTGCATTTAAAGAAAATGACTTCAGACTCATCTAAAATTATATATTATATTAATGGCCATATCTCCGTCAAAAATGGCCCCACGCCAATAATGAAGTTACTTTTATACTTTGCTCGATTTATGAATCAAAACTGCATTTAAAGAAAATGTCTTCAGACTCATCCAAAATTATATATTGTATTAATGGCCATATCTCTGTCAAAAATAGTCCCAATTCAAATATGAAGGTATTTTTAGAAATTGATCGATTTTTGAAACAAAACTGCATTAAAACAAAATGACTTCAGACTCATCTAAAATTATATATTGTATTAATGGCCATATCTCCGTCAAAAATGGCCCCACATAAAATATGAAGTTACTTTTAGAAATTGCTCGATTTTTGAAACGAAACTGCATTTAAAGAAAATGACTTTAGACTCATCTAAAATTATATATTATATTAATGGCCATATCTCTGTCAAAAATGGCCCCACTTAAAATATGAAGGTATTTTTAGAATTTGCTCGATTTTTGAAACAAAACTGCATTTAAAGAAAATGACTTCAGACTCATCTAAAATTATATATTGTATTAATGGCCATATCTCCGTCAAAAATGGCCCCACATAAAATATGAAGTTACTTTTAGAAATTGCTCGATTTTTGAAACGAAACTGCATTTAAAGAAAATGACTTCAGACTCATCTAAAATTATATATTATATTAATGGCCATATCTCTGTCAAAAATGGCCCCACTTAAAATATGAAGGTATTTTTAGAATTTGCTCGATTTTTGAAACAAAACTGCATTTAAAGAAAATGACTTCAGACTCATCTAAAATTATATATTTTATTAATGGCCATATCTCTGTCAAAAATGGCCCCACTTCAAATATGGAGTTACTTTTAGAAATTGCTCGATTTTTTAAACAAAACTGCATTTAAAGAAAATGTCTTCAGACTCATCTTAAATTATATATTGTATTAATGGCCATATCTCCGTCAAAAATGGCCCCACGCCAATAATGAAGTTATTTTTATACTTTGCTCGATTTTTGAATCAAAACTGCATTTAAAGAAAATGACTTCAGACTCATCTAAAATTTAATATTATATTAATGGCCATATCTCTGTCAAAAAGGGGCCCACTCCAATAATAAAGTTACTTTTAGAAATTGCTCGATTTTTTAAACAAAACTGCATTTAAAAATTCTTCAGACTCATCTAAAATTATATATTGTATTAATGGCCATATCTCCGTCAAAAATGGCCCCACATAAAATGTGAAGTTACTTTTAGAAATTGCTCGATTTTTGAAACGAAACTGCATTTAAAGAAAATGACTTCAGACTCATCTAAAATTATATATTATATTAATGGATATATCTCCGTCAAAAATGGCCCCACTTAAAATATGAAGTTACTTTTAGAAATTGCTCGATTTTTAAAACAAAACTGCATTTAAAGAAAATGACTTCAGACTCATCTAAAATTATATATTGTATTAATGGCCATTTTTTCCGTCAAAAATGGCCCCACGCCAATATAAAAGTTATTTTTAGAATTTGCTCGATTTATGAATCAAAACTGCATTTAAAGAAAATGACTTCAGACTCATCTAAAATTATATATTATATTAATGGCCATATATCTGTCAAAATTGGCCCCACTTCAAATATGAAGGTATTTTTAGAAATTGCTCGATTTGTGAAACAAAACTGCATTTATACAAAATGACTTCAGACTCATCTAAAGTTATATATTGTATTAATGGCCATATCTCTGTCAAAAATGGCCCCACTTCAAATATGGAGTTACTTTTAGAAATTGATCGATTTTTTAAACAAAACTGCATTTAAAGAAAATGTCTTCAGACTTATCCAAGATTATTTATTGTATTAATGGCCATATCTCTGTCAAAAATAGTCCCACTTCAAATATGAAGGTATTTTTAGAAATTGCTCGATTTGTGAAACAAAACTGCATTTAAACAAAATGACTTCAGACTCATCTAAAGTTATATATTTTATTAATGGCCATATCTCTGTCAAAAATGGCCCCATTTCAAATATGGAGTTACTTTTAGAAATTGCTCGATTTTTTAAACAAAACTGCATTTAAAGAAAATGACTTCAGACTCGTCTAAAATTATATATTATGTTAATGGCCATATCTCCGCCAAAAATGGCCCCACGCCAATAATGAAGTTATTTTTAGACTTTGCTCGATTTTTGAAACAAAACTGCATTAAAACAAAATGACTTCAGACTCATCTAAAATTATATATTGTATTAATGGCCATATCTCCGTCAAAAATAGCCCCACATAGAATATGAAGTTATTTTTATACTTTGCTCGATTTATGAATCAAAACTGCCTTTAAAGAAAATGACTTTAGACTCATCTAAAATTATGTATTGTATCAATGGCCATATCTCTGTCAAAAATGGCCCCACTTAAAATATGAAGTTACTTTTAGAAATTGCTCGATTTTTGAAACAAAACTGCATTTAAAGAAAATGTCTTCAGACTCATCTAAAATTATATATTGTATTAATGGCCATATCTCCATCAAAAATAAATCCACTTCAAATATGAAGTTACTTTTTGAAATTGCTCGATTTTTGAAACAAAACTGCATTTAAAGAAAATGCCTTCATATCTCCGTCAAAAATGGTCCCACTTAAAATCTGAATGTATTTTTAGAATTTGCTCGATTTTTGAAACAAAACTGCATTTAAACAAAATGACTTCAGACTCATCTAAAGTTATATATTTTATTAATGGCCATATCTCTGTCAAAAATGGCCCCATTTCAAATATGGAGTTACTTTTAGAAATTGCTGGATTTTTGAAACAAAACTGCATTTAAAGAAAATGTCTTCAGACTCATCTAAAATTATATATTGTATTAATGGCCATATCTCCGTCAAAAATGGCCCCACTTAAAATATGAAGTTACTTTTAGAAATTGCTGGATTTTTGAAACAAAACTGCATTTAAAGAAAATGTCTTCAGACTCATCTAAAATTATATATTATCTCCATCAAATATGAAGGTATTTTTAGAATTTGCTCGATTTTTGAAACAAAACTTCAATTATACAAAACGACTTCAGACTCATATAAAATTATATTCTGTATTAATGGCTTTATCTCTGTCAAAAATGGCCCCACATAAAATGTGAAGTTGCGTTTAGAATTTGCTCGATTTTTGAAACAGAACTGCATTTAAAGAAAATGTCTTCAGACTCATCTAAAATTATATATTGTATTAATGGCCATATCTCCGTCAAAAATGGCCCCACTTAAAATCTGAAGGTATTTTTAAAATTTGCTCGATTTTTGAAACAAAACTGCATTTAAAGAAAATGACTTCAGACTCATCTAAAATTATATATTGTATTAATGGCCATATCTCCGTCAAAAATGGCCCCACATAAAATATGAAGTTACTTTTAGAAATTGCTCGATTTTTGAAACAAAACTGCATTTAAAGAAAATGTCTTCAGACTCATCCAAATTTATATATTATATTAATGGCCATATCTCCGTCAAAAATGGCCCCACTTCAAATATGAAGGTATTTTTAGAATTTGCTAGATTTTTAAAACAAAACTGCATTTAAAGAAAATGTCTTCAGACTCATCCAAATTTATATATTATATTAATGGCCATATCTCCGTCAAAAATGGCCCCACTTCAAATATGAAGGTATTTTTAGAAATTGCTCGATTTGTGAGACAAAACTGCATTTAAACAAAATGACTTCAGACTCATCTAAAGTTATATATTTTATTAATGGCCATATCTCAGTCAAAAATGGCCCAACGCCAATAATGAAGTTATTTTTAGAAATTGCTCGATTTGTGAAACAAAACTGCATTTAAACAAAATGACTTCAGACTCATCTAAAGTTATATATTTTATTAATGGCCATATCTCTGTCAAAAATGGCATCACTTCAAATATGGAGTTACTTTTAGAAATTGCTCGGTTTTTTAAACAAAACTGCATTTAAAGAAAATGTCTTCAGACTCATCTAAAATTATATATTGTATTAATGGCCATATCTCCGTCAAAAATGGCCCCACATAAAATATGAAGTAACTTTTAGAAATTGCTCGATTTTTGAAACAAAACTGCATTTAAAGAAAATGACTTCAGACTCATCTAAAATTATATATTGTATTAATGGCCATATCTCCGTCAAAAATGGCCCCACGCCAATAATGAAGTTATTTTTATACTTTGCTCGATTTATGAATCAAAACTGCATTTAAAGAAAATGACTTCAGACTCATCTAATATTATATATTATATTAATGGCCATATCTCTGTCAAAAATAGTCCCACTTCAAATATGAAGGTATTTTTAAAAATTGCTGGATTTTGGAAACAAAACTGCATTTAAAGAAAATGACTTCAGACTCATCTAAAATTATATATTGTATTAATGGCCATATCTCCGTCAAAAATGGCCCCACGCCAATAATGAAGTTATTTTTATACTTTGCTCGATTTATGAATCAAAACTGCATTTAAGAAAATGTCTTCAGACTCATCTAAAATTATATATTGTATTAATGGCCATATCTCTGTCAAAAATAGTCCCACTTCAAATATGAAGGTATTTTTAGAAATTGATCGATTTTTGAGACAAAACTGCATTAAATCGAAATGACTTCAGACTCATCCAAATTTATATATTATATTAATGGCCATATCTCCGTCAAAAATGGCCCCACTTCAAATATGAAGGTATTTTTAGAAATTGCTCGATTTGTGAAACAAAACTGCATTTAAACAAAATGACTTCAGACTCATCTAAAATTATATATTGTATTAATGGCCATATCTCTGTCAAAAATGGCATCACTTCAAATATGGAGTTACTTTTAGAAATTGCTCGATTTTTTAAACAAAACTGCATTTAAAGAAAATGTCTTCAGACTCATCTAAAATTATATATTGTATTAATGGCCATATCTCCGTCAAAAATGGCCCCACATAAAATATGAAGTTACTTTTAGAAATTGCTCGATTTTTTAAACAAAACTGCATTTAAAGAAAATGACTTCAGACTCATCTAAAATTATATATTGTATTAATGGCCATATCTCCGTCAAAAATGGCCCCACGCCAATAATGAAGTTATTTTTATACTTTGCTCGATTTATGAATCAAAACTGCATTTAAAGAAAATGACTTCAGACTCATCTAAAATTATATATTATATTAATGGCCATATCTCTGTCAAAAATAGTCCCACTTCAAATATGAAGGTATTTTTAGAAATTGCTGGATTTTTGAAACAAAACTGCATTTAAAGAAAATGACTTCAGACTCATCTAAAATTATATATTGTATTAATGGCCATATCTCCGTCAAAAATGGCCCCACGCCAAATAATGAAGTTATTTTTATACTTTGCTCGATTTATGAATCAAAACTGCATTTAAAGAAAATGTCTTCAGACCCATCTAAAATTATATATTATATTAATGGCCATATCTCTGTCAAAAATAGTCCCACTTCAAATATGAAGGTATTTTTAGAAATTAATCGATTTTTGAGACAAAACTGCATTTAAACAAAATGACTTCAGACTCAACTAAAGTTATTTATTTTATTAATGGCCATATCTCTGTCAAAAATGGCCCCATTTCAAATATGGAGTTACTTTTAGAAATTGCTCGATTTTTTAAACAAAACTTCATTTAAAGAAAATGACTTCAGACTCGTCTAAAATTATATATTATGTTAATGGCCATATCTCTGTCAAAAATGACCCCACGCCAATAATGAAGTTATTTTTAGACTTTGCTCGATTTTTGAAACAAAACTGAATTAAAACAAAATGACTTCAGACTCATCTAAAATTATATATTGTATTAATGGCCATATCTCCATCAAAAATGGCCCCACATAAAATATGAAGTTATTTTTATACTTTGCTCGATTTATGAATCAAAACTGCATTTAAAGAAAATGACTTTAGACTCATCTGAAATTATATATTATATTAATGGCCATATCTCTGTCAAAAATGGCCCCACTTAAAATCTGAAGGTATTTTTAGAATTTGCCCGATTTTTGAAACAAAACTGCATTTAAAGAAAATGTCTTCAGACTCATCTAAAATTATATATTATATTAATGGCCATATCTCTGTCAAAAAGGGCCCCACTCCAATAATAAAGTTACTTTTAGAAATTGCTCGATTTTTTAAACAAAACTGCATTTAAAAAAATCTTCAGACTCATCCAAATTTATATATTGTATTAATGGCCATATCGCCGTCAAAAATGGCCCCACATAAAATGAATGAAATTGCTATTTAAAATAAAAACTAAAGCTCATTTTAGAAATCGATTTTTAAACAAAACTGCATTTAAAGAAAATGTCTTCAGACTCATCTAAAATTATATATTGTATTAATGGCCATATCTCCGTCAAAAATGGCCCCACTTAAAGTATGAAGTTACTTTTAGAAATTGCTCGATTTTTGAAACAAAACTGCATTTAAAAAAATGACTTCAGACTCATCTAAAATTATATATTGTATTAATGGCCATATCTCCGTCAAAAATGGCCCCACTTCAAATATGAAGTTATTTTTAGAAATTGCTCGATTTTTGAAACAAAACTGCATTTAAAGAAAATGACTTCAGACTCATCTAAAATTATATATTGTATTAATGGCCATATCTCCGTCAAAAATGGCCCCACTTCAAATATGAAGGTATTTTTAGAAATTGCTCGATTTGTGAAACAAAACTGCATTTAAACAAAATGACTTCAGACTCATCTAAAATTATATATTGTATTAATGGCCATTTCTCCGTCAAAAATGGCCCCACTTCAAATATGTCTTCAAAGACTCATCTAAAGTTATATATTGTATTAATGGCCATATCTCTGTCAAAAATGGCATCACTTCAAATATGGAGTTACTTTTAGAAATTGCTCGATTTTTTAAACAAAACTGCATTTAAAGAAAATGTCTTCAGACTCATCTAAAATTACATATTGAATTAATGGCCATATCTCCGTCAAAAATGGCCCCACGCCAATAATGAAGTTATTTTTATACTTTGCTCGATTTATGAATCAAAACTGCATTTAAAGAAAATGACTTCAGACTCATCTAAAATTATATATTATATTAATGGCCATATCTCTGTCAAAAATGGGCCCACTCCAATAATAAAGTTACTTTTAGAAATTGCTCGATTTTTTAAACAAAACTGCATTTAAACAAAATGACTTCAGACTTATCCAAGATTATTTATTGTATTAATGGCCATATCTCTGTCAAAAATAGTCCCACTTCAAATATGAAGGTATTTTTAGAAATTGCTCGATTTGTGAAACAAAACTGCATTTAAACAAAATGACTTCAGACTCATCTAAAGTTATATATTTTATTAATGGCCATATCTCTGTCAAAAATGGCCCCATTTCAAATATGGAGTTACTTTTAGAAATTGCTCGATTTTTTAAACAAAACTGCATTTAAAGAAAATGACTTCAGACTCGTCTAAAATTATGTATTATGTTAATGGCCATATCTCCGCCAAAAATGGCCCCACGCCAATAATGAAGTTATTTTTAGACTTTGCTCGATTTTTGAAACAAAACTGCATTAAAACAAAATGACTTCAGACTCATCTAAAATTATATATTGTATTAATGGCCATATCTCCGTCAAAAATGACCCCACATAGAATATGAAGTTATTTTTATACTTTGCTCGATTTATGAATCAAAACTGCATTTAAAGAAAATGTCTTCAGACTCATATAAAATTATATATTGTATTAATGGCCATATCTAAGTCAAAAATGGCCCCACTTAAAATCTGAAGGTATTTTTAAAATTTGCTCGATTTTTGAAACAAAACTGCATTTAAAGAAAATGACTTCAGACTCATCTAAAATTATATATTGTATTAATGGCCATATCTCCGTCAAAAATGGCCCCACATAAAATATGAAGGTATTTTTAGAAATTGCTCGATTTGTGAAACAAAACTGCATTTAAACAAAATGACTTCAGACTCATCTAAAATTATATATTGTATTAATGGCCATATCTCCGTCAAAAATGGCCCCACTTCAAATATGAAGTCTTTAGAACTCAAATCATTAAAGAATTCAGACTCATCTAATATATTGTATTAATGGCCATATCTCTGTCAAAAATGGCATCACTTCAAATATGGAGTTACTTTTAGAAATTGCTCGATTTTTTAAACAAAACTGCATTTAAAGAAAATGTCTTCAGACTCATCTAAAATTATATATTGTATTAATGGCCATATCTCCGTCAAAAATGGCCCCACGCCAATAATGAAGTTATTTTTATACTTTGCTCGATTTATGAATCAAAACTGCATTTAAAGAAAATGACTTCAGACTCATCTAAAATTATATATTATATTAATGGCCATATCTCTGTCAAAAATGGGCCCACTCCAATAATAAAGTTACTTTTAGAAATTGCTCGATTTTTTAAACAAAACTGCATTTAAACAAAATGACTTCAGACTCATCTAAGATTATTTATTGTATTAATGGCCATATCTCTGTCAAAAATGGCCCCACTTCAAATATGAAGGTATTTTTAGAAATTGCTCGATTTGTGAAACAAAACTGCATTTAAACAAAATGACTTCAGACTCATCTAAAGTTATATATTTTATTAATGGCCATATCTCTGTCAAAAATGGCCCCATTTCAAATATGGAGTTACTTTTAGAAATTGCTCGATTTTTTAAACAAAACTGCATTTAAAGAAAATGACTTCAGACTCATCTAAAATTATATATTATGTTAATGGCCATATCTCCGTCAAAAATGGCCCCACGCCAATAATGAAGTTATTTTTAGACTTTGCTCGATTTTTGAAACAAAACTGCATTTAAACAAAATGACTTCAGACTCATCTAAAATTATATATTGTATTAATGGCCATATCTCCGTCAAAAATGGCCCCACTTAAAATCTGAAGTTATTTTTAGAATTTGCTCGATTTTTGAAACAAAACTGCATTTAAAGAAAATGTCTTCAGACTCATATAAAATTATATATTGTATTAATGGCCATATCTAAGTCAAAAATGGCCCCACTTAAAATCTGAAGGTATTTTTAGAATTTGCTCGATTTTTGAAACAAAACTGCATTTAAAGAAAATGACTTCAGACTCATCTAAAATTATATATTGTATTAATGGCCATATCTCCGTCAAAAATGGCCCCACTTAAAATATGAAGGTATTTTTAGAAATTGCTCGATTTGTGAAACAAAACTGCATTTAAACAAAATGACTTCAGACTCATCTAAAATTATATATTGTATTAATGGCCATTTCTCCGTCAAAAATGGCCCCACTTCAAATATGTCTTCAGACTCATCTAAAGTTATATATTGTATTAATGGCCATATCTCTGTCAAAAATGGCATCACTTCAAATATGGAGTTACTTTTAGAAATTGCTCGATTTTTTAAACAAAACTGCATTTAAAGAAAATGTCTTCAGACTCATCTAAAATTACATATTGAATTAATGGCCATATCTCCGTCAAAAATGGCCCCACGCCAATAATGAAGTTATTTTTATACTTTGCTCGATTTATGAATCAAAACTGCATTTAAAGAAAATGACTTCAGACTCATCTAAAATTATATATTATATTAATGGCCATATCTCTGTCAAAAATGGGCCCACTCCAATAATAAAGTTACTTTTAGAAATTGCTCGATTTTTTAAACAAAACTGCATTTAAACAAAATGACTTCAGACTTATCCAAGATTATTTATTGTATTAATGGCCATATCTCTGTCAAAAATAGTCCCACTTCAAATATGAAGGTATTTTTAGAAATTGCTCGATTTGTGAAACAAAACTGCATTTAAACAAAATGACTTCAGACTCATCTAAAGTTATATATTTTATTAATGGCCATATCTCTGTCAAAAATGGCCCCATTTCAAATATGGAGTTACTTTTAGAAATTGCTCGATTTTTTAAACAAAACTGCATTTAAAGAAAATGACTTCAGACTCGTCTAAAATTATGTATTATGTTAATGGCCATATCTCCCCCAAAAATGGCCCCACGCCAATAATGAAGTTATTTTTAGACTTTGCTCGATTTTTGAAACAAAACTGCATTAAAACAAAATGACTTCAGACTCATCTAAAATTATATATTGTATTAATGGCCATATCTCCGTCAAAAATGGCCCCACATAGAATATGTAAACTTCAGACTCATCTAAAATTATATATTGTATTAATGGCCATATCTCCGTCAAAAATGGCCCCACTTAAAATCTGAAGGTATTTTTAGAATTTGCTCGATTTTTGAAACAAAACTGCATTTAAAGAAAATGACTTCAGACTCATCTAAAATTATATATTGTATTAATGGCCATATCTCTGTCAAAAATGGCCCCACTTAAAATATGAAGGTACTTTTTAGAAATTGCTCGATTTTTGAAACAAAACTGCATTTAAAGAAAATGTCTTCAGACTCATCTAAAATTATATATTGTATTAATGGCCATATCTCCGTCAAAAATGGCCCCACTTCAAATATGAAGGTACTTTTTAGAATTTGCTCGATTTTTGAAACAAAACTGCATTTAAAGAAAATGACTTCAGACTCATCTAAAATTATATATTGTATTAATGGCCATATCTCCGTCAAAAATGGCCCCACTTCAAAATATGAAGGTATTTTTAGAAATTGCTCGA
>JAEIFX010000299.1:0-41514 GCA_018904325.1 Drosophila murphyi | reverse complement strand
AAAAATCGAGCAATTTCTAAAAAGTAACTTCATATTTTGATGTGGGGCCATTTTTTGACGAGATATGGCCATTAATACAATATATAAATTTTAGATGAGTCTGAAGACATTTTCTTTAAATGCAGTTTTGTTTCAAAAATCGAGCAATTTCTAAAAATAACTTCATATTTGAAGTGGGGCCATTTTTTGACAGAGATATGGCCATTAATATAATATATAATTTTAGATGAGTCTGAAGTCATTTTCTTTAAATGCAGTTTTGTTTCAAAAAATCGAGCAAATTTCTAAAAATAACTTCATATTTGAAGTGGGGCCATTTTTTGACGGAGATATGGCCATTAATACAATATATAATTTTAGATGAGTCTGAAGTCATTTTCTTTAAATGCAGTTTTGTTTCAAAAATCGAGCAATTTCTAAAAATACCTTCATATTTTGAAGTGGGGCCATTTTTGACGGAGATATGGCCATTAATACAATATATAATTTTAGATGAGTCTGAAGACATTTTCTTTAAATGCAGTTTTGTTTTAAAAATCGAGCAAATTTCTAAAAATACCTTCATATTTGAAGTGGGGCCATTTTTGACGGAGATATGGCCATTAATACAATATATAATTTTAGATGAGTCTGAAGTCATTTTGTTTAAATGCAGTTTTGTTTCAAAAAATCGAGCAATTTCTAAAAATACCTTCATATTTGAAGTGGGGCCATTTTTTGACGGAGATATGGCCATTAATACAATATATAATTTTAGATGAGTCTGAAGTCATTTTCTTTAAATGCAGTTTTGTTTAAAAAATCGAGCAATTTCTAAAAAGTAACTTCATATTTGAAGTGGGGCCATTTTTTGACGGAGATATGGCCATTAATATAATATATAATTTTAAATATATAATTTTAGATGAGTCTGAAGTCATTTTCTTTAAATGCAGTTTTGTTTCAAAAATCGAGCAAATTCTAAAAATAACTTCATAATTGGCGTGGGGCCATTTTTGACGGAGATATGGCCATTAATACAATATATAATTTTAGATGAGTCTGAAGTCATTTTCTTTAAATGCAGTTTTGTTTCAAAAATCGAGCAATTTCTAAAAGTAACTTCATATTTTATGTGGGGCCATTTTTGACGGAGATATGGCCATTAATACAATATATAATTTAGATGAGTCTGAAGACATTTTCTTTAAATGCAGTTTTGTTTAAAAAAATCGAGCAACTTCTTAAAGTAACTCCATATTTGAAGTGGGGCCATTTTTGACAGAGATATGGCCATTAATACAATATATAATTTTAGATGAGTCTGAAGTCATTTTCTTTAAATGCAGTTTTGTTTCAAAAATCGAGCAATTTCTAAAAATACCTTCATATTTGAAGTGGGGCCATTTTTGACGGAGATATGGCCATTAATATAATATATAATTTTAGATGAGTCTGAAGTCATTTTCTTTAAATGCAGTTTTGTTTAAAAAATCGAGCAATTTCTTAAAGTAACTCCATATTTGAAGTGGGGCCATTTTTGACGGAGATATGGCCATTAATACAATATATAATTTTAGATGAGTCTGAAGTCATTTTGTTTAAATGCAGTTTTGTTTCAAAAATCGAGCAATTTCTAAAAATAACTTCATATTTTGAAGTGGGGCCATTTTTGACGGAGATATGGCCATTAATACAATATATAATTTTAGATGAGTCTGAAGTCATTTTCTTTAAATGCAGTTTTGTTTCAAAAATCGAGCAATTTCTAAAAATAACTTCATATTTTATGTGGGGCCATTTTTGACGGAGATATGGCCATTAATACAATATATAATTTTAGATGAGTCTGAAGTCATTTTCTTTAAATGCAGTTTTGTTTCAAAAATCGAGCAATTTCTAAAAATAACTTCATATTTGAAGTGGGGCCATTTTTGACGGAGATATGGCCATTAATATAATATATAATTTTAGATGAGTCTGAAGTCATTTTCTTTAAATGCAGTTTTGTTTCAAAAATCGAGCAATTTCTAAAAATACCTTCATATTTGAAGTGGGGCCATTTTTGACGGAGATATGGCCATTAATACAATATATAATTTTAGATGAGTCTGAAGTCATTTTCTTTAAATGCAGTTTTGTTTCAAAAATCGAGCAATTTCTAAAAATAACTTCATATTTGAAGTGGGGCCATTTTTGACGGAGATATGGCCATTAATACAATATATAATTTTAGGATGAGTCTGAAGTCATTTTCTTTAAATGCAGTTTTGTTTCAAAAATCGAGCAATTTCTAAAAGTAACTTCATATTTGAAGTGGGGCCATTTTTGACGGAGATATGGCCATTAATACAATATATAATTTTAGATGAGTCTGAAGTCATTTTCTTTAAATGCAGTTTTGTTTTAAAAATCGAGCAATTTCTAAAAATAACTTCATATTTGAAGTGGGGCCATTTTTGACGGAGATATGGCCATTAATATAATATATAATTTTAGATGAGTCTGAAGTCATTTTCTTTAAATGCAGTTTTGTTTTAAAAAATCGAGCAATTTCTAAAAGTAACTTCATATTGGAGGTGGGGCCATTTTTGACGGAGATATGGCCATTAATATAATATATAATTTTAGATGAGTCTGAAGTCATTTTCTTTAAATGCAGTTTTGTTTCAAAAATCGAGCAAATTCTAAAAATAACTTCATATTTGAAGTGGGGCCATTTTTGACGGAGATATGGCCATTAATACAATATATAATTTTAGATGAGTCTGAAGTCATTTTCTTTAAATGCAGTTTTGTTTCAAAAATCGAGCAATTTCTAAAAGTAACTTCATATTTTGAAGTGGGGCCATTTTTGACGGAGATATGGCCATTAATATAATATATAATTTTAGATGAGTCTGAAGTCATTTTCTTTAAATGCAGTTTTGTTTCAAAAATCGAGCAATTTCTAAAAGTAACTTCATATTTGAAGTGGGGCCATTTTTGACGGAGATATGGCCATTAATACAATATATAATTTTAGATGAGTCTGAAGTCATTTTCTTTAAATGCAGTTTTGTTTCATTAAAAATCGTAATTTTTAAAAATTTTTTTTTTTTTTATTGGGGCTTTTTTTACGAATATGGCCATTAATATAATATATAATTTTAGATGAGTCTGAAGTCATTTTCTTTAAATGCAGTTTTGTTTAAAAAATCGAGCAATTTCTAAAAATAACTTCATATTTGAAGTGGGGCCATTTTTGACGGAGATATGGCCATTAATATAATATATAATTTTAGATGAGTCTGAAGTCATTTTGTTTAAATGCAGTTTTGTTTCAAAAATCGAGCAATTTCTAAAAATACCTTCATATTTGAAGTGGGGCCATTTTTGACGGAGATATGGCCATTAATATAATATATAATTTTAGATGAGTCTGAAGTTATTTTTTTTAAATGCAGTTTTGTTTAAAAAATCGAGCAATTTCTAAAAGTAACTTCATTATTGAAGTGGGGCCATTTTTGACAGAGATATGGCCATTAATACAATATATAATTTTAGATGAGTCTGAAGTCATTTTCTTTAAATGCAGTTTTGTTTCAAAAATCGAGCAATGTCTAAAAATAACTTCATTTTTGGTGTGGGGCCATTTTTGACGGAGATATGGCCATTAATACAATATATAATTTTAGATGAGTCTGAAGTCATTTTCTTTAAATGCAGTTTTGTTTCAAAAATCGAGCAATTTCTAAAAGTAACTTCATATTTTATGTGGGGCCATTTTTGACGGAGATATGGCCATTAATACAATATATAATTTTAGATGAGTCTGAAGTCATTTTCTTTAAATGCAGTTTTGTTTAAAAAATCGAGCAATTTCTAAAAATAACTTCATATTTGAAGTGGGGCCATTTTTGACGGAGATATGGCCATTAATACAATATATAATTTTAGATGAGTCTGAAGTCATTTTCTTTAAATGCAGTTTTGTTTCAAAAATCGAGCAATTTCTAAAAATACCTTCATATTTGAAGTGGGGCCATTTTTGACGGAGATATGGCCATTAATATAATATATAATTTTGGATGAGTCTGAAGACATTTTCTTTAAATGCAGTTTTGTTTTAAAAATCGAGCAAATTCTAAAAATACCTTCATATTTGAAGTGGGGCCATTTTTGACGGAGATATGGCCATTAATACAATATATAATTTTAGATGAGTCTGAAGTCATTTTGTTTAAATGCAGTTTTGTTTCAAAAATCGAGCAATTTCTAAAAATACCTTCATATTTGAAGTGGGGCCATTTTTGACGGAGATATGGCCATTAATACAATATATAATTTTAGATGAGTCTGAAGACATTTTCTTTAAATGCAGTTTTGTTTTAAAAAACGAGCAATTTCTAAAAATAACTTCATATTTGAAGTGGGGCCATTTTTGACGGAGATATGGCCATTAATATAATATATAATTTTAGATGAGTCTGAAGTCATTTTCTTTAAATGCAGTTTTGTTTCAAAAATCGAGCAATTTCTAAAAGTAACTTCATATTTTAAGTGGGGCCATTTTTGACGGAGATATGGCCATTAATATAATATATAATTTTGGATGAGTCTGAAGCATTTTGTTTAAATGCAGTTTTGTTTCAAAAAATCGAAATAATATATAATTTTAGAGTCTGAAGTCATTTTCTTTAAATGCAGTTTTGTTTCAAAAATCGAGCAAATTCTAAAAATAACTTCATATTTGAAGTGGGGCCATTTTTGACGGAGATATGGCCATTAATATAATATATAATTTTAGATGAGTCTGAAGTCATTTTCTTTAAATGCAGTTTTGTTTCAAAAATCGAGCAATTTCTAAAAATAACTTCATATTTGAAGTGGGGCCATTTTTGACGGAGATATGGCCATTAATACAATATATAATTTTAGATGAGTCTGAAGTCATTTTCTTTAAATGCAGTTTTGTTTTCAAAAAATCGAGCAATTTCTAAAAATAACTTCATTATTTGAAGTGGGGCCATTTTTGACGGAGATATGGCCATTAATATAATATATAATTTTAGATGAGTCTGAAGTCATTTTCTTTAAATGCAGTTTTGTTTAAAAAATCGAGCAATTTCTAAAAATAACTCCATATTTGAAGTGGGGCCATTTTTGACGGAGATATGGCCATTAATACAATATATAATTTTAGATGAGTCTGAAGTCATTTTGTTTAAATGCAGTTTTGTTTCAAAAATCGAGCAATTTCTAAAAATACCTTCATATTTGAAGTGGGGCCATTTTTGACGGAGATATGGCCATTAATATAATATATAATTTTAGATGAGTCTGAAGTCATTTTCTTTAAATGCAGTTTTGTTTTAAAAATCGAGCAATTTCTAAAAATACCTTCATATTTGAAGTGGGGCCATTTTTGACGGAGATATGGCCATTAATACAATATATAATTTTAGATGAGTCTGAAGTCATTTTCTTTAAATGCAGTTTTGTTTCAAAAATCGAGCAATTTCTAAAAATAACTTCATATTTGAAGTGGGGCCATTTTTGACGGAGATATGGCCATTAATACAATATATAATTTTAGATGAGTCTGAAGTCATTTTCTTTAAATGCAGTTTTGTTTCAAAAATCGAGCAAATTCTAAAAATACCTTCATATTTGAAGTGGGGCCATTTTTGACAGAGATATGGCCATTAATAAATATATAATTTTAGATGAGTTTTATTTTGTGGTCTGAAGTCATTTTCTTTAAATGCAGTTTTGTTTCAAAAATCGAGCAATTTCTAAAAGTAACTTCATATTTGAAGTGGGGCCATTTTTGACGGAGATATGGCCATTAATACAATATATAATTTTAGATGAGTCTGAAGTCATTTTCTTTAAATGCAGTTTTGTTTCAAAAATCGAGCAATTTCTAAAAAATACCTTCATATTTGAAGTGGGGCCATTTTTGACGGAGATATGGCCATTAATATAATATATAATTTTAGATGAGTCTGAAGTCATTTTCTTTAAATGCAGTTTTGTTTCAAAAATCGAGCAATTTCTAAAAATAACTTCATATTTGAAGTGGGGCCATTTTTGACGGAGATATGGCCATTAATATAATATATAATTTTAGATGAGTCTGAAGTCATTTTCTTTAAATGCAGTTTTGTTTCAAAAATCGAGCAATTTCTAAAAGTAACTTCATATTTGAAGTGGGGCCATTTTTGACGGAGATATGGGCCATTAATACAATATATAATTTTAGATGAGTCTGAAGTCATTTTCTTTAAATGCAGTTTTGTTTCAAAAATCGAGCAATTTCTAAAAATAACTTCATATTTGAAGTGGGGCCATTTTTGACAGAGATATGGCCATTAATACAATATATAATTTTAGATGAGTCTGAAGTCATTTTCTTTAAATGCAGTTTTGTTTCAAAAATCGAGCAATTTCTAAAAATAACTTCATATTTGAAGTGGGGCCATTTTTGACGGAGATATGGCCATTAATACAATATATAACTTTTAGATGAGTCTGAAGTCATTTTGTTTAAATGCAGTTTTGTTTCAAAAATCGAGCAATTTCTAAAAATACCTTCATATTTGAAGTGGGGCCATTTTTGACGGAGATATGGCCATTAATATAATATATAATTTGGATGAGTCTGAAGTCATTTTCTTTAAATGCAGTTTTGTTTCAAAAATCGAGCAATTTCTAAAAATAACTTCATATTTGAAGTGGGGCCATTTTTGACGGAGATATGGCCATTAATACAATATATAATTTTAGATGAGTCTGAAGTCATTTTCTTTAAATGCAGTTTTGTTTCAAAAATCGAGCAATTTCTAAAAATAACTTCATATTTGAAGTGGGGCCATTTTTTGACGGAGATATGGCCATTAATACAATATATATTTTTAGATGAGTCTGAAGTCATTTTCTTTAAATGCAGTTTTTGTTTCAAAAAATCGAGCAATTTCTAAAAATACCTTCATATTTGAAGTGGGGCCATTTTTGACGGAGATATGGCCATTAATACAATATATAATTTTAGATGAGTCTGAAGTCATTTTCTTTAAATGCAGTTTTGTTTCAAAAATCGAGCAATTTCTAAAAATAACTTCATATTTGAAGTGGGGCCATTTTTGACGGAGATATGGCCATTAATACAATATATAATTTTAGATGAGTCTGAAGTCATTTTCTTTAAATGCAGTTTTGTTTTAAAAAAATCGAGCAATTTCTAAAAATAACTTCATTATTGGAGTGGGGCCATTTTTGACGGAGATATGGCCATTAATATAATATATAATTTTAGATGAGTCTGAAGTCATTTTCTTTAAATGCAGTTTTGTTTCAAAAATCGAGCAATTTCTAAAAAATAACTTCATATTTTGAAGTGGGGCCCATTTTTGACGGAGATATGGCCATTAATACAATATATAATTTTAGATGAGTCTGAAGTCATTTTCTTTAAATGCAGTTTTGTTTCAAAAATCGAGCAATTTTTTAAAATTTTTTTTTTTTTTTAGGGGGGGCCTTTTTGACGGAGATATGGCCATTAATACAATATATAATTTTAGATGAGTCTGAAGTCATTTTCTTTAAATGCAGTTTTGTTTCAAAAATCGAGCAATTTCTAAAAATAACTTCATATTTGAAGTGGGGCCATTTTTGACGGAGATATGGCCATTAATACAATATATAATTTTAGATGAGTCTGAAGTCATTTTCTTTAAATGCAGTTTTGTTTCAAAAATCGAGCAATTTCTAAAAATAACTTCATATTTGAAGTGGGGCCATTTTTGACGGAGATATGGCCATTAATACAATATATAATTTTAGATGAGTCTGAAGTCATTTTCTTTAAATGCAGTTTTGTTTCAAAAATCGAGCAATTTCTAAAAATAACTTCATATTTGAAGTGGGGCCATTTTTGACGGAGATATGGCCATTAATATAATATATAATTTTAGATGAGTCTGAAGTCATTTTCTTTAAATGCAGTTTTGTTTTCAAAAATCGAGCAATTTCTAAAAATAACTTCATATTTGAAGTGGGGC
Organism: Drosophila murphyi; assembly: GCA_018904325.1. Taxonomy (NCBI): domain Eukaryota; kingdom Metazoa; phylum Arthropoda; class Insecta; order Diptera; family Drosophilidae; genus Drosophila; species Drosophila murphyi. The sequence goes on along the minus strand of JAEIFX010000299.1, from coordinate 33,490 downwards.
CATTTTTGACGGAGATATGGCCATTAATACAATATATAATTTTAGATGAGTCTGAAGTCATTTTCTTTAAATGCAGTTTTGTTTCAAAAATCGAGCAATTTCTAAAAATACCTTCATATTTGAAGTGGGGCCATTTTTGACGGAGATATGGCCATTAATATAATATATAATTTTAGATGAGTCTGAAGTCATTTTCTTTAAATGCAGTTTTGTTTCAAAAATCGAGCAATTTCTAAAAATAACTTCATATTTGAAGTGGGGCCATTTTTGACAGGAGATATGGCCATTAATACAATATATAATTTTAGATGAGTCTGAAGTCATTTTCTTTAAATGCAGTTTTGTTTCAAAAAATCGAGCAATTTCTAAAAATAACTTCATTATTTGAAGTGGGGCCATTTTTGACGGAGATATGGCCATTAATATAATATATAATTTTAGATGAGTCTGAAGTCATTTTCTTTAAATGCAGTTTTGTTTCAAAAATCGAGCAATTTCTAAAAGTAACTTCATATTTGAAGTGGGGCCATTTTTGACGGAGATATGGCCATTAATACAATATATAATTTTAGATGAGTCTGAAGTCATTTTCTTTAAATGCAGTTTTGTTTCAAAAATCGAGCAATTTCTAAAAATACCTTCATATTTGAAGTGGGGCCATTTTTGACGGAGATATGGCCATTAATACAATATATAATTTTAGATGAGTCTGAAGTCATTTTCTTTAAATGCAGTTTTGTTTAAAAAATCGAGCAATTTCTAAAAGTAACTTCATATTTGAAGTGGGGCCATTTTTGACGGAGATATGGCCATTAATACAATATATAATTTTAGATGAGTCTGAAGTCATTTTCTTTAAATGCAGTTTTGTTTCAAAAATCGAGCAATTTCTAAAAATAACTTCATATTTGAAGTGGGGCCATTTTTGACGGAGATATGGCCATTAATATAATATATAATTTTAGATGAGTCTGAAGTCATTTTCTTTAAATGCAGTTTTGTTTAAAAAATCGAGCAATTTCTAAAAATAACTTCATATTTGAAGTGGGGCCATTTTTGACGGAGATATGGCCATTAATACAATATATAATTTTAGATGAGTCTGAAGTCATTTTCTTTAAATGCAGTTTTGTTTCAAAAATCGAGCAATTTCTAAAAATAACTTCATATTTGAAGTGGGGCCATTTTTGACGGAGATATGGCCATTAATACAATATATAATTTTAGATGAGTCTGAAGTCATTTTCTTTAAATGCAGTTTTGTTTCAAAAATCGAGCAATTTCTAAAAATAACTTCATATTTGAAGTGGGGCCATTTTTGACGGAGATATGGCCATTAATATAATATATAATTTTAGATGAGTCTGAAGTCATTTTCTTTAAATGCAGTTTTGTTTCAAAAATCGAGCAATTTCTAAAAATAACTTCATATTTGAAGTGGGGCCATTTTTGACGGAGATATGGCCATTAATACAATATATAATTTTAGATGAGTCTGAAGTCATTTTCTTTAAATGCAGTTTTGTTTCAAAAATCGAGCAAATTCTAAAAATAACTTCATATTTGAAGTGGGGCCATTTTTGACGGAGATATGGCCATTAATACAATATATAATTTTAGATGAGTCTGAAGTCATTTTCTTTAAATGCAGTTTTGTTTCAAAAATCGAGCAATTTCTAAAAATAACTTCATATTTGAAGTGGGGCCATTTTTGACGGAGATATGGCCATTAATACAATATATAATTTTAGATGAGTCTGAAGTCATTTTCTTTAAATGCAGTTTTGTTTCAAAAATCGAGCAATTTCTAAAAATAACTTCATATTTGAAGTGGGGCCATTTTTGACGGAGATATGGCCATTAATACAATATATAATTTTAGATGAGTCTGAAGTCATTTTCTTTAAATGCAGTTTTGTTTCAAAAATCGAGCAATTTCTAAAAATAACTTCATATTTGAAGTGGGGCCATTTTTGACGGAGATATGGCCATTAATACAATATATAATTTTAGATGAGTCTGAAGTCATTTTCTTTAAATGCATTTTGTTTCAAAAATCGAGCAAATTCTAAAAATAACTTCATTATTGGCGTGGATAGGCCATTAATATAATATATAATTTTAGATGAGTCTGAAGTCATTTTCTTTTTAAATGCAGTTTTTTTATTCAAAAATCGAGCAAATGTCTAAAAATAACTTCATATTTGGAGTGGGGCCATTTTTGACGGAGATATGGCCATTAATACAATATATAATTTTAGATGAGTCTGAAGTCATTTTCTTTAAATGCAGTTTTGGTTTCAAAAATCGAGCAATTTCTAAAAGTAACTTCATATTTTATGTGGGGCCATTTTTGACGGAGATATGGCCATTAATATAATATATAATTTTAGATGAGTCTGAAGTCATTTTCTTTAAATGCAGTTTTGTTTTAAAAAATCGAGCAATTTCTAAAAATAACTTCATATTTGAAGTGGGGCCATTTTTGACGGAGATATGGCCATTAATACAATATATAATTTTAGATGAGTCTGAAGTCATTTTTGTTTAAATGCAGTTTTGTTTCATAAAATCAGAGCAATTTCTAAAAATAACTTCATATTTGAAGTGGGGCCATTTTTGACGGAGATATGGCCATTAATACAATATATAATTTTAGATGAGTCTGAAGTCATTTTCTTTAAATGCAGTTTTGTTTCAAAAATCCGAGCAATTTCTAAAAATAACTTCATATTTGAAGTGGGGCCATTTTTGACGGAGATATGGCCATTAATACAATATATAATTTTAGATGAGTCTGAAGTCATTTTCTTTAAATGCAGTTTTGTTTAAAAAATCGAGCAATTTCTAAAAAATAACTTCATATTTGAAGTGGGGCCATTTTTGACGGAGATATGGCCATTAATACAATATATAATTTTAGATGAGTCTGAAGTCATTTTCTTTAAATGCAGTTTTGTTTCAAAAATCGAGCAATTTCTAAAAATAACTTCATATTTGAGAGTGGGGCCATTTTTGACGGAGATATGGCCATTAATACAATATATAATTTTAGATGAGTCTGAAGTCATTTTCTTTAAATGCAGTTTTGTTTTAAAAAATCGAGCAATTTCTAAAAATAACTTCATATTTGAAGTGGGGCCATTTTTGACGGAGATATGGCCATTAATACAATATATAATTTTAGATGAGTCTGAAGTCATTTTGCTTTAAATGCAGTTTTGTTTCAAAAAATCGAGCAATTTCTAAAAATAACTTCATATTTGAAGTGGGGCCATTTTTGACGGAGATATGGCCATTAATACAATATATAATTTTAGATGAGTCTGAAGTCATTTTCTTTAAATGCAGTTTTGTTTAAAAAATCGAGCAATTTCTAAAAGTACCTTCATATTTTATGTGGGGCCATATTTTGACGGAGATATGGCCATTAATACAATATATAATTTTAGATGAGTCTGAAGTCATTTTCTTTAAATGCAGTTTTGTTTCAAAAATCGAGCAATTTCTAAAAATAACTTCATATTTGAAGTGGGGCCATTTTTGACGGAGATATGGCCATTAATACAATATATAATTTTAGATGAGTCTGAAGTCATTTTCTTTAAATGCAGTTTTGTTTCAAAAATCAGGCAATTTCTAAAAAGTACCTTCATATTTGAAGTGGGGCCATTTTTGACGGAGATATGGCCATTAATACAATATATAATTTTAGATGAGTCTGAAGTCATTTTCTTTAAATGCAGTTTTGTTTCAAAAATCGAGCAATTTCTAAAAGTAACTTCATATTTGAAGTGGGGCCATTTTTGACGGAGATATGGCCATTAATACAATATATAATTTTAGATGAGTCTGAAGTCATTTTCTTTAAATGCAGTTTTGTTTCAAAAATCGAGCAATTTCTAAAAGTAACTTCATATTTGAAGTGGGGCCATTTTTGACAGAGATATGGCCATTAATACAATATATAATTTTAGATGAGTCTGAAGTCATTTTCTTTAAATGCAGTTTTGTTTCAAAAATCGAGCAAATTCTAAAAATAACTTCATATTTGATGTGGGGCCATTTTTGACAGAGATATGGCCATTAATACAATATATAATTTTAGATGAGTCCAAAGTCATTTTCTTTAAATGCAGTTTTGATTCAAAAATCGAGCAAATTCTAAAAATAACTTCATATTTGATGTGGGGCCATTTTTGACGGAGATATGGCCATTAATATAATATATAATTTTAGATGAGTCTGAAGTCATTTTCTTTAAATGCAGTTTTGTTTAAAAAATCGAGCAATTTCTAAAAGATAACTCCATATTTGAAGTGGGGCCATTTTTGACAGAGATATGGCCATTAATACAATATATAATTTTAGATGAGTCTGAAGTCATTTTGTTTAAATGCAGTTTTGTTTCAAAAATCGAGCAATTTCTAAAAATACCTTCATATTTGAAGTGGGGCCATTTTTGACGGAGATATGGCCATTAATATAATATATAATTTTAGATGAGTCTGAAGTCATTTTCTTTAAATGCAGTTTTGTTTAAAAAATCGAGCAATTTCTAAAAGTAACTTCATTATTTGAAGTGGGGCCATTTTTGACAGAGATATGGCCATTAATACAATATATAATTTTAGATGAGTCTGAAGTCATTTTCTTTAAATGCAGTTTTTGTTTCAAAAATCGAGCAAATTCTAAAAATAACTTCATATTTGAAGTGGGGCCATTTTTGACGGAGATATGGCCATTAATACAATATATAATTTTAGATGAGTCTGAAGTCATTTTCTTTAAATGCAGTTTTGTTTCAAAAATCGAGCAATTTCTAAAAGATAACTTCATATTTGAAGTGGGGCCATTTTTGACAGAGATATGGCCATTAATACAATATATAATTTTAGATGAGTCTGAAGTCATTTTGTTTAAATGCAGTTTTGTTTCAAAAATCGAGCAATTTCTAAAAGTAAACCTTCATATTTTAAGGGGGCCATGGGCCATTTTGACGGAGATATGGCCATTAATACAATATATAATTTTAGATGAGTCTGAAGTCATTTTCTTTAAATGCAGTTTTGTTTTCAAAAATCGAGCAATTTCTAAAAAGTAACTTCCATATTTGAAGTGGGGCCATTTTTGACGGAGATATGGCCATTAATACAATATATAATTTTAGATGAGTCTGAAGTCATTTTCTTTAAATGCAGTTTTGTTTCCAAAAATCGAGCAATTTCTAAAAATACCTTCATATTTGAAGTGGGGCCATTTTTGACGGAGATATGGCCATTAAAATACAATATATAATTTTAGATGAGTCTGAAGTCATTTTCTTTAAATGCAGTTTTGTTTCAAAAATCGAGCAATTTCTAAAAATAACTTCATATTTGAAGTGGGGCCATTTTTGACGGAGATATGGCCATTAATATAATATATAATTTTAGATGAGTCTGAAGTCATTTTCTTTAAATGCAGTTTTGTTTCAAAAATCGAGCAAGTTCTAAAAATAACTTCATTATTGGAGTGGGGCCATTTTTGACGGAGATATGGCCATTAATACAATATATAATTTTAGATGAGTCTGAAGTCATTTTCTTTAAATGCAGTTTTGTTTCAAAAATCGAGCAATTTCTAAAAATAACTTCATATTTGAAGTGGGGCCATTTTTGACGGAGATATGGCCATTAATACTAATATATAATTTTAGATGAGTGCAAAGTCATTTTTTTTAAATGCAGTTTTGCTTCAAAAATCGAGCAAATTCTATAAATAAATTCATATTTGATGTGGGGCCATTTTTGACGGAGATATGGCCATTGATAATAATATATAATTTTAGATGAGTCTGAAGTCATTTTCTTTAAATGCAGTTTTGTTTAAAAAATCGAGCAATTTCTAAAAGTAACTTCATATTTGAAGTGGGGCCATTTTTGACAGAGATATGGCCATTAATACAATATATAATTTTAGATGAGTCTGAAGTCATTTTCTTTAAATGCAGTTTTGTTTCACAAATCGAGCAATTTCTAAAAATACCTTCATATTTTAAGTGGGGCCATTTTTGGCAGAGATATGGCCATTAATACAATATATAATTTTAGATGAGTCTGAAGTCATTTTCTTTAAATGCAGTTTTGTTTCAAAAAATCGAGCAATTTCTAAAAGTAACCTCATATTTTAAGTGGGGCCATTTTTGACGGAGATATGGCCATTAATACAATATATAATTTTAGATGAGTCTGAAGTCATTTTCTTTAAATGCAGTTTTGTTTAAAAAATCGAGCAATTTCTAAAAGTAACTTCATATTTGAAGTGGGGCCATTTTTGACAGAGATATGGCCATTAATACAATATATAATTTTAGATGAGTCTGAAGTCATTTTCTTTAAATGCAGTTTTGTTTCAAAAATCGAGCAATTTCTAAAAATAACTTCATATATTGAAGTGGGGCCATTTTTGACGGAGATATGGCCATTAATACAATATATAATTTTAGATGAGTCTGAAGACATTTTCTTTAAATGCAGTTTTGTTTAAAAAATCGAGCAATTTCTAAAAGTAACTCCATATTTGAAGTGGGGCCATTTTTGACAGGAGATATGGCCATTAATACAATATATAATTTTAGATGAGTCTGAAGTCATTTTCTTTAAATGCAGTTTTGTTTCAAAAATCGAGCAATTTCTAAAAATACCTTCATATTTGAAGTGGGGCCATTTTTGACGGAGATATGGCCATTAATATAATATATAATTTTAGATGAGTCTGAAGTCATTGTCTTTAAATGCAGTTTTGTTTCAAAAATCGAGCAATTTCTAAAAATACCTTCATATTTGAATTGGGGCCATTTTTGACGGAGATATGGCCATTAATACAATATATAATTTTAGATGAGTCTGAAGTCATTTTGTGTTAATGCAGTTTTGTTTCAAAAATCGAGCAAAGTCTAAAAATAACTTCATATTTTGTGGGTGGGGCCATTTTTGACGGAGATATGGCCATTAATACAATATATAAATAATTTTAGATGAGTCTGAAGTCATTTTCTTTAAATGCAGTTTTGTTTCAAAAATCGAGCAATTTCTAAAAGTAACTTCATATTATATGTGGGGCCATTTTTGACGGAGATATGGCCATTAATATAATATATAATTTTAGATGAGTCTGAAGTCATTTTCTTTTAAATGCAGTTTTGGTTTAAAAAAATCGAGCAATTTCTAAAAGTAACTTCATTATTGGAGTGGGGCCATTTTTGACAGAGATATGGCCATTAATACAATATATAATTTTAGATGAGTCTGAAGACATTTTCTTTAAATGCAGTTTTGTTTCAAAAATCGAGCAAAGTCTAAAAATAACTTCATATTTGAAGTGGGGCCATTTTTGACGGAGATATGGCCATTAATATAATATATAATTTTAGATGAGTCTGAAGTCATTTTCTTTAAATGCAGTTTTGTTTCAAAAATCGAGCAATTTCTAAAAGTAACTTCATATTTGATGTGGGGCCATTTTTGACAGAGATATGGCCATTAATACAATATATAATTTTGGATGAGTCTGAAGACATTTTCTTTAAATGCAGTTTTGTTTCAAAAATCGAGCAATTTCTAAAAGTAACTCCATATTGGAAGTGGGGCCATTTTTGACAGAGATATGGCCATTAATACAATATATAATTTTAGATGAGTCTGAAGTCATTTTGTTTAAATGCAGTTTTGTTTCAAAAATCGAGCAATTTCTAAAAATACCTTCATATTTGAAGTGGGGCCAATTTTGACGGAGATATGGCCATTAATATAATATATAATTTTAGATGAGTCTGAAGTCATTTTCTTTAAATGCAGTTTTGTTTTAAAAAATCGAGCAATTTCTAAAAGTAACTTCCATTATTGGAGTGGGGCCATTTTTGACAGAGATATGGCCATTAATATAATATATAATTTTAGATGAGTCTGAAGTCATTTTCTTTAAATGCAGTTTTGTTTCAAAAATCGAGCAAAGTCTAAAAATAACTTCATATTTGAAGTGGGGCCATTTTTGACGGAGATATGGCCATTAATACAATATATAATTTTAGATGAGTCTGAAGTCATTTTCTTTAAATGCAGTTTTGTTTCAAAAATCGAGCAATTTCTAAAAGTAACTTCATATTTTATGTGGGACCATTTTTGACGGAGATATGGCCATTAATACAATATATAATTTTGGATGAGTCTGAAGACATTTTCTTTAAATGCAGTTTTGTTTCAAAAATCGAGCAATTTCTAAAAGTAACTCCATATTGGAAGTGGGGCCATTTTTGACAGAGATATGGCCATTAATACAATATATAACTTTTGATGAGTCTGAAGTCATTTTGTTTAAATGCAGTTTTGTTTCAAAAATCGAGCAATTTCTAAAAATACCTTCATATTTGAAGTGGGGCCAATTTTGACAGAGATATGGCCATTAATATAATATATAATTTTAGATGAGTCTGAAGACATTTTCTTTAAATGCAGTTTTGTTTCAAAAATCGAGCAATTTCTAAAAGTAACTTCATATTTTATGTGGGGCCATTTTTGACGGAGATATGGCCATTAATACAATATATAATTTTAGATGAGTCTGAAGACATTTTCTTTAAATGCAGTTTTGTTTAAAAAATCGAGCAATTTCTAAAAGTAACTTCATATTTGAAGTGGGGCCATTTTTGACAGAGATATGGCCATTAATACAATATATAATTTTAGATGAGTCTGAAGTCATTTTGTTTAAATGCAGTTTTGTTTCAAAAATCGAGCAATTTCTAAAAGTAACTTCATATTTTAAGTGGGGCCATTTTTGACGGAGATATGGCCATTAATACAATATATAATTTTAGATGAGTCTGAAGTCATTTTCTTTAAATGCAGTTTTGTTTCAAAAATCGAGCAATTTCTAAAAGTAACTTCATATTTTATGTGGGACCATTTTTGACAGAGATATGGCCATTAATACAATAAATAATTTTGGATGAGTCTAAAGACATTTTCTTTAAATGCAGTTTTGTTTAAAAAATCGAGCAATTTCTAAAAGTAACTCCATATTTGAAGTGGGGCCATTTTTGACAGAGATATGGCCATTAATACAATATATAACTTTTGATGAGTCTGAAGTCATTTTGTTTAAATGCAGTTTTGTTTCACAAATCGAGCAATTTCTAAAAATACCTTCATATTTGAAGTGGGGCCAATTTTGACAGAGATATGGCCATTAACATAATATATAATTTTAGATGAGTCTGAAGTCATTTTCTTTAAATGCAGTTTTGTTTAAAAAATCGAGCAATTTCTAAAAGTAACTTTATTATTGGAGTGGGCCCATTTTTGAGAGAGATATGGCCATTAATATAATATATAATTTTAGATGAGTCTGAAGTCATTTTCTTTAAATGCAGTTTTGATTCAAAAATCGAGCAAAGTATAAAAATAACTTCATATTTTATGTGGGACCATTTTTGACAGAGATATGGCCATTAATACAATATATAATTTTAGATGAGTCTGAAGACATTTTCTTTAAATGCAGTTTTGTTTCAAAAATCGAGCAATTTCTAAAAGTAACTTCATATTTTATGTGGGACCATTTTTGACAGAGATATGGCCATTAATACAATATATAATTTTAGATGAGTCTGAAGTCATTTTGTTTTAATGCAGTTTTGTTTCAAAAAATCGAGCAATTTCTAAAAGTAACTTCATATTTGAAGTGGGGCCATTTTTGACGGAGATATGGCCATTAATACAATATATAATTTTAGATGAGTCTGAAGACATTTTCTTTAAATGCAGTTTTGTTTCAAAAATCGAGCAATTTCTAAAAGTAACTTCATATTTTATGTGGGGCCATTTTTGACAGAGATATGGCCATTAATACAATATATAATTTTGGATGAGTCTGAAGACATTTTCTTTAAATGCAGTTTTGTTTAAAAAATCGAGCAATTTCTAAAAGTAACTCCATATTGGAAGTGGGGCCATTTTTGACAGAGATATGGCCATTAATACAATATATAACTTTTGATGAGTCTGAAGTCATTTTGTTTAAATGCAGTTTTGTTTCAAAAATCGAGCAATTTCTAAAAATACCTTCATATTTGAAGTGGGGCCAATTTTGACAGAGATATGGCCATTAATATAATATATAATTTTAGATGAGTCTGAAGTCATTTTCTTTAAATGCAGTTTTGTTTAAAAAATCGAGCAATTTCTAAAAGTAACTTTATTATTGGAGTGGGCCCATTTTTGACAGAGATATGGCCATTAATATAATATATAATTTTAGATGAGTCTGAAGTCATTTTCTTTAAATGCAGTTTTGTTTCATAAATCGAGCAATTTCTAAAAATAACTTCATATTTGAAGTGGGGCCATTTTTGACGGAGATATGGCCATTAATACAATATATAATTTTAGATGAGTCTGAAGTCATTTTCTTTAAATGCAGTTTTGTTTCAAAAATCGAGCAATTTCTAAAAGTAACTTCATATTTTATGTGGGACCATTTTTGACAGAGATATGGCCATTAATACAATATATAATTTGGATGAGTCTGAAGACATTTTCTTTAAATGCAGTTTTGTTTCAAAAATCGAGCAATTTCTAAAAGTAACTCCATATTGGAAGTGGGGCCATTTTTGACAGAGATATGGCCATTAATACAATATATAACTTTAGATGAGTCTGAAGTCATTTTGTTTAAATGCAGTTTTGTTTCACAAAATCGAGCAATTTCTAAAAATACCTTCATATTTGAAGTGGGGCCATTTTTGACAGAGATATGGCCATTAATATAATATATAATTTTAGATGAGTCTGAAGTCATTTTCTTTAAATGCAGTTTTGTTTCAAAAATCGAGCAATTTCTAAAAGTAACTTCATATTTGAAGTGGGGCCATTTTTGACGGAGATATGGCCATTAATACAATATATAATTTTAGATGAGTCTGAAGTCATTTTCTTTAAATGCAGTTTTGTTTCAAAAATCGAGCAATTTCTAAAAATAACTTCATATTTGAAGTGGGGCCATTTTTGACGGAGATATGGCCATTAATACAATATATAATTTTAGATGAGTCTGAAGACATTTTCTTTAAATGCAGTTTTGTTTAAAAAATCGAGCAATTTCTAAAAGTAACTTCATATTTGAAGTGGGGCCATTTTTGACGGAGATATGGCCATTAATACAATATATAATTTTAGATGAGTCTGAAGTCATTTTCTTTAAATGCAGTTTTGTTTCAAAAATCGAGCAATTTCTAAAAGTAACTTCATATTTGAAGTGGGGCCATTTTTGACGGAGATATGGCCATTAATACAATATATAATTTTAGATGAGTCTGAAGTCATTTTCTTTAAATGCAGTTTTGTTTCAAAAATCGAGCAATTTCTAAAAATAACTTCATATTTGAAGTGGGGCCATTTTTGACGGAGATATGGCCATTAATACAATATATAATTTTAGATGAGTCTGAAGTCATTTTCTTTAAATGCAGTTTTGTTTAAAAAATCGAGCAATTTCTAAAAGTAACTTCATATTTTTAGTGGGGCCATTTTTGACGGAGATATGGCCATTAATATAATATATAATTTTAGATGAGTCTGAAGTCATTTTCTTTAAATGCAGTTTTGTTTCAAAAATCGAGCAAATTTCTAAAAAGTAACTTCATATTTGATGTGGGGCCATTTTTGACGGAGATATGGCCATTAATACAATATATAATTTTAGATGAGTCTGAAAAGACATTTTCTTTAAATGCAGTTTTGTTTCAAAAATCGAGCAAATTCTAAAAATAACTTCATATTTGAAGTGGGGCCATTTTTGACGGAGATATGGCCATTAATACAATATATAATTTTAGATGAGTCTGAAGTCATTTTGTTTAAATGCAGTTTTGTTTCAAAAATCGAGCAAATTCTAAAAATAACTTCATATTTGAAGTGGGGCCATTTTTGACGGAGATATGGCCATTAACATAATATATAATTTTAGATGAGTCTGAAGTCATTTTCTTTAAATGCAGTTTTGTTTAAAAAAATCGAGCAATTTCTAAAAATAACTCCATATTTGAAGTGGGGCCATTTTTGACAGAGATATGGCCATTAATAAAATATATAATTTTAGATGAGTCTGAAGTCATTTTGTTTAAATGCAGTTTTGTTTCACAAATCGAGCAATTTCTAAAAATACCTTCATATTTGAAGTGGGGCCATTTTTGACGGAGATATGGCCATTAATATAATATATAATTTTAGATGAGTCTGAAGTCATTTTCTTTAAATGCAGTTTTGTTTCAAAAATCGAGCAATTTCTAAAAGTAACTTCATATTTTATGTGGGGCCATTTTTGACGGAGATATGGCCATTAATACAATATATAATTTTAGATGAGTCTGAAGTCATTTTCTTTAAATGCAGTTTTGTTTCAAAAATCGAGCAATTTCTAAAAATAACTTCATATTTTGAGGTGGGGCCATTTTTGACGGAGATATGGCCATTAATACAATATATAATTTTAGATGAGTCTGAAGTCATTTTCTTTAAATGCAGTTTTGTTTAAAAAATCGAGCAATTTCTAAAAGTAACTCCATATTTGAAGTGGGGCCATTTTTGACGGAGATATGGCCATTAATACAATATATAATTTTAGATGAGTCTGAAGTCATTTTGTTTAAATGCAGTTTTGTTTCACAAATCGAGCAATTTCTAAAAATACCTTCATATTTGAAGTGGGGCCATTTTTGACGGAGATATGGCCATTAATATAATATATAATTTTAGATGAGTCTGAAGACATTTTCTTTAAATGCAGTTTTGTTTCAAAAATCGAGCAATTTCTAAAAGTAACTTCATATTTGAAGTGGGGCCATTTTTGACGGAGATATGGCCATTAATACAATATATAATTTTAGATGAGTCTGAAGACATTTTCTTTAAATGCAGTTTTGTTTCAAAAAATCGAGCAATTTCTAAAAATACCTTCATATTTGAAGTGGGGCCATTTTTTGACGGAGATATGGCCATTAATATAATATATAATTTTAGATGAGTCTGAAGACATTTTCTTTAAATGCAGTTTTGTTTCAAAAATCGAGCAATTTCTAAAAATAACTTCATATTTGAAGTGGGGCCATTTTTGACAGGAGATATGGCCATTAATACAATATATAATTTTAGATGAGTCTGAAGTCATTTTGTTTAAATGCAGTTTTGTTTCAAAAATCGAGCAAATTCTAAAAATAACTTCATTATTGGAAGTGGGGCCATTTTTGACGGAGATATGGCCATTAATATAATATATAATTTTAGATGAGTCTGAAGTCATTTTCTTTAAATGCAGTTTTGTTTCAAAAATCGAGCAATTTCTAAAAGAAAAGTAACTCCATATTTGAAGTGGGGCCATTTTTGACGGAGATATGGCCATTAATATAATATATAATTTTAGATGAGTCTGAAGACATTTTCTTTAAATGCAGTTTTGTTTAAAAAATCGAGCAATTTCTAAAAGTAACTTCATATTTGAAGTGGGGCCATTTTTGACAGAGATATGGCCATTAATACAATATATAATTTTAGATGAGTCTGAAGTCATTTTCTTTAAATGCAGTTTTGTTTCAAAAATCGAGCAATTTCTAAAAGTAACTTCATATTTGAAGTGGGGCCATTTTTGACGGAGATATGGCCATTAATACAATATATAATTTTAGATGAGTCTGAAGACATTTTCTTTAAATGCAGTTTTGTTTCAAAAATCGAGCAATTTCTAAAAATACCTTCATATTTGAAGTGGGGCCATTTTTGACGGAGATATGGCCATTAATACAATATATAATTTTAGATGAGTCTGAAGTCATTTTGTTTAAATGCAGTTTTGTTTCAAAAATCGAGCAAATTCTAAAAATACCTTCATATTTGAAGTGGGGCCATTTTTGACGGAGATATGGCCGTTAATATAATATATAAATTTGGATGAGTCTGAAGACATTTTCTTTAAATGCAGTTTTGTTTTAAAAATCGAGCAAATTCTAAAAATACCTTCATATTTGAAGTGGGGCCATTTTTGACGGAGATATGGCCATTAATATAATATATAATATTAGATGAGTCTGAAGACATTTTCTTTAAATGCAGTTTTGTTTCAAAAATCGAGCAAAGTATAAAAATAACTTCATATTTTATGTGGGGCCATTTTTGATGGAGATATGGCCATTAATACAATATATAATTTTAGATGAGTCTGAAGTCATTTTGTTTTAATGCAGTTTTGTTTCAAAAATCGATCAAAGTCTAAAAATAACTTCATTATTGGCGTGGGGCCATTTTTGACGGAGATATGGCCATTAACATAATATATAATTTCTAAAAGTAACTCCATCTTTGAAATGGCGCCATTTTTGACGGAGATATGGCCATTAATATAATATATAATTTTAGATGAGTCTGAAGACATTTTCTTTAAATGCAGTTTTGTTTAAAAAATCGAGCAATTTCTAAAAGTAACTTTATCATTGGAGTGGGCCCATTTTTGGGAGAGATATGGCCATTAATATAATATATAATTTTAGATGAGTCTGAAGTCATTTTCTTTAAATGAAGTTTTGATTCATAAATCGAGCAAAGTATAAAAATAACTTCATTATTGGCGTGGGGCCATTTTTGACGGAGATATGGCCATTAATACAATATATAATTTTAGATGAGTCTGAAGTCATTTTCTTTAAATGCAGTTTTGATTCAAAAATCGAGCAATTTCTAAAAGAAACTTCATATTATATGTGGGCCATTTTTGACGGAGATATGGCCATTAACATAATATATAATTTTAGACGAGTCTGAAATCATTTTCTTTAAATGCAGGTTTGGTTTAAAAAATCGAGCAATTTCTAAAAGTAACTTTATTATTGGAGTGGGCCCATTTTTGAGAGAGATATGGCCATTAATATAATATATAATTTTAGATGAGTCTGAAGTCATTTTCTTTAAATGCAGTTTTGATTCATAAATCGAGCAAAGTATAAAAATAACTTCATATTTGAAGTGGGGCCATTTTTGACGGAGATATGGCCATTAATACAATATATAATTTTAGATGAGTCTGAAGTCATTTTCTTTAAATGCAGTTTTGTTTCAAAAATCGAGCAATTTCTAAAAGTAACTTCATATTTTATGTGGGACTATTTTTGACAGAGATATGGCCATTAATACAATAAATAATCCTGGATGAGTCTGAAGACATTTTCTTTAAATGCAGTTTTGTTTAAAAATCGAGCAATTTCTAAAAGTAACTCCATATTGGAAGTGGGGCCATTTTTGACAGAGATATGGCCATTATTAAAGTATATAACTTTAGATGAGTCTGAAGTCATTTTGTTTAAATGCAGTTTTGTTTCACAAATCGAGCAATTTCTAAAAATACCTTCATATTTGAAGTGGGACTATTTTTGACAGAGATATGGCCATTAATACAATAAATAATCTTGGAAGAGTCTGAAGACATTTTCTTTAAATGCAGTTTTGTTTAAAAATCGAGCAATTTCTAAAAGTAACTCCATATTGGAAGTGGGGCCATTTTTGACAGAGATATGGCCATTAATACAATATATAACTTTTGATGAGTCTGAAGTCATTTTGTATAAATGCAGTTTTGTTTCACAAATCGAGCAATTTCTAAAAATACCGTCATATTTGAAGTGGGGCCATTTTTGACAGAGATATGGCCATTAATATAATATATAATTTTAGATGAGTCTGAAGACATTTTCTTTAAATGCAGTTTTGTTTAAAAAATCGAGCAATTTCTAAAAGTAACTTTATCATTGGAGTGGGCCCATTTTTGGGAGAGATATGGCCATTAATATAATATATAATTTTAGATGAGTCTGAAGTCATTTTCTTTAAATGAAGTTTTGATTCATAAATCGAGCAAAGTATAAAAATAACTTCATTATTGGCTATAATAAAAAAGTAGGGCCATTTTTGACGGAGATATGGCCATTAATACAATATATAATTTTAGATGAGTCTGAAGTCATTTTCTTTAAATGCAGTTTTGTTTCAAAAATCGAGCAATTTCTAAAAGTAACTTCATATTTTATGTGGGGCCATTTTTGACGGAGATATGGCCATTAATACAATATATAATTTAATAACTTTAGATGAGTCTGAAGTCATTTTCTTTAAATGCAGTTTTGTTTCAAAAATCGAGCAATTTCTAAAAGTAACTTCATATTTTAAGTGGGGCCATTTTTGACGGAGATATGGCCATTAATACAATATATAATTTTAGATGAGTCTGAAGTCATTTTCTTTAAATGCAGTTTTGTTTAAAAAATCGAGCAATTTCTAAAAATAACTTCATATTTGAAGTGGGGCCATTTTTGACAGAGATATGGCCATTAATACAATATATAACTTTAGATGAGTCTGAAGTCATTTTGTTTAAATGCAGTTTTGTTTCAAAAATCGAGCAATTTCTAAAAGTAACTTCATATTTTAAGTGGGGCCATTTTTGACAGAGATATGGCCATTAATACAATATATAATTTTGGATGAGTCTGAAGACATTTTCTTTAAATGCAGTTTTGTTTAAAAAATCGAGCAATTTCTAAAAGTAACTTCATATTTGAAGTGGGGCCATTTTTGACAGAGATATGGCCATTAATACAATATATAATTTTAGATGAGTCTGAAGTCATTTTCTTTAAATGCAGTTTTGTTTCATAAATCGAGCAATTTCTAAAAATAACTTCATTATTGGAGTGGGGCCATTTTTGACGGAGATATGGCCATTAATACAATATATAATTTTAGATGAGTCTGAAGTCATTTTCTTTAAATGCAGTTTTGTTTCAAAAATCGAGCAATTTCTAAAAGTAACTTCATATTTTAAGTGGGGCCATTTTTGACGGAGATATGGCCATTAATACAATATATAATTTTAGATGAGTCTGAAGACATTTTCTTTAAATGCAGTTTTGTTTAAAAAATCGAGCAATTTCTAAAAGTAACTCCATATTTGAAGTGGGGCCATTTTTGACAGAGATATGGCCATTAATACAATATATAACTTTAGATGAGTCTGAAGTCATTTTCTTTAAATGCAGTTTTGTTTCAAAAATCGAGCAATTTCTAAAAGTAACTTCATATTTGATGTGGGGCCATTTTTGACGGAGATATGGCCATTAATACAATATATAATTTTAGATGAGTCTGAAGACATTTTCTTTAAATGCAGTTTTGTTTCAAAAATCGAGCAATTTCTAAAAATAACTTCATATTTGAAGTGGGGCCATTTTTGACGGAGATATGGCCATTAATACAATATATAATTTTAGATGAGTCTGAAGTCATTTTGTTTAAATGCAGTTTTGTTTCAAAAATGGAGCAATTTCTAAAAATAACTTCATATTTGAAGTGGGGCCATTTTTGACAGAGATATGGCCATTAATACAATATATAATTTTAGATGAGTCTGAAGTCATTTTCTTTAAATGCAGTTTTGTTTCAAAAATCGAGCAATTTCTAAAAATAACTTCATATTTGAAGTGGGGCCATTTTTGACGGAGATATGGCCATTAATATAATATATAATTTTAGATGAGTCTGAAGTCATTTTCTTTAAATGCAGTTTTGTTTCAAAAATCGAGCAATTTCTAAAAGTAACTTCATATTTTGAAGTGGGGCCATTTTGGTTTGACGGAGATATGGCCATTAATACAATATATAATTTTAGATGAGTCTGAAGTCATTTTCTTTAAATGCAGTTTTGTTTCAAAAATCGAGCAATTTCTAAAAATAACTTCATATTTGAAGTGGGGCCATTTTTTGACGGAGATATGGCCATTAATACAATATATAATTTTAGATGAGTCTGAAGTCATTTTCTTTAAATGCAGTTTTGTTTCAAAAATCGAGCAATTTCTAAAAGTAACTTCATATTTGAAGTGGGGCCATTTTTGACAGAGATATGGCCATTAATACAATATATAATTTTAGATGAGTCTGAAGTCATTTTCTTTAAATGCAGTTTTGTTTCAAAAATCGAGCAATTTCTAAAAATAACTTCATATTTGAAGTGGGGCCATTTTTGACAGAGATATGGCCATTAATACAATATATAATTTTAGATGAGTCTGAAGTCATTTTCTTTAAATGCAGTTTTGTTTCAAAAATCGAGCAATTTCTAAAAATAACTTCATATTTGAAGTGGGGCCATTTTTGACAGAGATATGGCCATTAATATAATATATAATTTTAGATGAGTCTGAAGTCATTTTCTTTAAATGCAGTTTTGTTTCAAAAATCGAGCAATTTCTAAAAATAACTTCATATTTGAAGTGGGGCCATTTTTGACAGAGATATGGCCATTAATATAATATATAATTTTAGATGAGTCTGAAGTCATTTTCTTTAAATGCAGTTTTGTTTCAAAAATCGAGCAATTTCTAAAAATAACTTCATATTTGAAGTGGGGCCATTTTTGACGGAGATATGGCCATTAATACAATATATAATTTTAGATGAGTCTGAAGTCATTTTGTTTAAATGCAGTTTTGTTTCAAAAATCGAGCAATTTCTAAAAGTAACTTCATATTTATGTAGGGGCCATTTTTGACGGAGATATGGCCATTAATACAATATATAATTTTAGATGAGTCTGAAGTCATTTTCTTTAAATGCAGTTTTGTTTCAAAAATCGAGCAATTTCTAAAAGTAACTTCATATTTGAAGTGGGGCCATTTTTGACAGAGATATGGCCATTAATACAATATATAACTTTTAGATGAGTCTGAAGTCATTTTGTTTAAATGCAGTTTTGTTTCAAAAATCGAGCAATTTCTAAAAATAACTTCATATTTGAAGTGGGGCCATTTTTGACAGAGATATGGCCATTAATACAATATATAATTTTAGATGAGTCTGAAGTCATTTTCTTTAAATGCAGTTTTGTTTCAAAAAATCGAGCAATTTCTAAAAATAACTTCATATTTGAAGTGGGGCCATTTTTGACGGAGATATGGCCATTAATACAATATATAATTTTAGATGAGTCTGAAGTCATTTTCTTTAAATGCAGTTTTGTTTAAAAAATCGAGCAATTTCTAAAAGTAACTTCATATTTGAAGTGGGGCCATTTTTGACGGAGATATGGCCATTAATATAATATATAATTTTAGATGAGTCTGAAGTCATTTTCTTTAAATGCAGTTTTGTTTCAAAAATCGAGCAATTTCTAAAAATAACTTCATATTTGAAGTGGGGCCATTTTTGACGGAGATATGGCCATTAATACAATATATAATTTTAGATGAGTCTGAAGTCATTTTCTTTAAATGCAGTTTTGTTTCAAAAATCGAGCAATTTCTAAAAGTAACTTCATATTTGAAGTGGGGCCATTTTTGACAGAGATATGGCCATTAATACAATATATAATTTTAGATGAGTCTGAAGACATTTTCTTTAAATGCAGTTTTGTTTCAAAAATCGAGCAATTTCTAAAAATAACTTCATATTTGAAGTGGGGCCATTTTTGACAGAGATATGGCCATTAATACAATATATAATTTTAGATGAGTCTGAAGTCATTTTCTTTAAATGCAGTTTTGTTTCAAAAATCGAGCAATTTCTAAAAATAACTTCATATTTGAAGTGGGGCCATTTTTGACAGAGATATGGCCATTAATATAATATATAATTTTAGATGAGTCTGAAGATCATTTTCTTTAAATGCAGTTTTGTTTCAAAAATCGAGCAAATTCTAAAAATAACTTCATATTGAAGTGGGGCCATTTTTGACGGAGATATGGCCATTAATACAATATATAATTTTAGATGAGTCTGAAGTCATTTTGTTTAAATGCAGTTTTGTTTCACAAATCGAGCAATTTCTAAAAATACCTTCATATTTGAAGTGGGACTATTTTTGACAAAAATTTGGCCTTTTATAAAATAAATAATCTTGGATGAGTCTGAAGACATTTTCTTTAAATGCAGTTTTGTTTAAAAAACGAGCAATTTCTAAAAGTAACTTCATATTTGAAGTGGGGCCATTTTTGACAGAGATATGGCCATTAATACAATATATAATTTTAGATGAGTCTGAAGTCATTTTGTTTAAATGCAGTTTTGTTTCACAAATCGAGCAATTTCTAAAAATACCTTCATATTTGAAGTGGGACTATTTTTGACGGAGATATGGCCATTAATACAATAAATAATCTTGGATGAGTCTGAAGACATTTTCTTTAAATGCAGTTTTGTTTTAAAAAACGAGCAAAGTCTAAAAATAACTTCATATTTGAAGTGGGGCCATTTTTGACGGAGATATGGCCATTACTATATTATATATTTTTAGATGAGTCTGAAGTCATTTTGTTTAAATGCAGTTTTGATTCATAAATCGAGCAAAGTATAAAAATAACTTCATTATTGGCGTGGGGCCATTTTTGGCGGAGATATGGCCATTAACATAATATATAATTTTAGACGAGTCTGAAGTCATTTTCTTTAAATGCAGTTTTGTTTAAAAAATCGAGCAATTTCTAAAAGTAACTCCATATTTGAAATGGGGCCATTTTTGACAGAGATATGGCCATTAACAAAATATATAACTTTAGATGAGTCTGAAGTCATTTTGTTTAAATGCAGTTTTGTTTCACAAATCGAGCAATTCCTAAAAATACCTTCATATTTGAAGTGGGACTATTTTTGACAGAGATATGGCCATTCATACAATAAATAATCTTGGATGAGTCTGAAGACATTTTCTTTAAATGCAGTTTTGTTTAAAAAAACGAGCAATTTCTAAAAGTAACTTCATATCTGAAGTGGGGCCCTTTTTGACAGAGATATGGCCATTAATACAATATATAACTTTAGATGAGTCTGAAGTCATTTTGTGTAAATGCAGTTTTGTTTCACAAATCGAGCAATTTCTAAAAATACCTTCATATTTGAAGTGGGGCCAATTTTAACAGAGATATGGCCGTTAATATAATATATAATTTTAGATGAGTCTGAAGTCATTTTATTTAAATGCAGTTTTGTTTAAAAAATCGAGCAATTTCTAAAAGTAACTTTATTATTGGAGTGGGCCCATTTTTGACAGAGATATGGCCATTAATATAATATATAATTTTAGATGAGTCTGAAGTCATTTTCTTTAAATGCAGTTTTGATTCATAAATCGAGCAAAGTATAAAAATAACTTCATTATTGGTGTGGGGCCATTTTTGACGGAGATATGGCCATTAATACAATATATAATTTTAGATGAGTCTGAAGTCATTTTCTTTAAATGCAGTTTTGTTTCAAAAATCGAGCAATTTCTAAAAGTAACTTCATATTTTATGTGGGGCCATTTTTGACGGAGATAAGGCCACTAATACAATATATAATTTTAGATGAGTCTGAAGACATTTTCTTTAAATGCAGTTTTGTTTAAAAAATCGACCAATTTCTAAAAGTAACTCCATATTTGAAGTGATGCCATTTTTGACAGAGATATGGCCATTAATACAATACATAACTTTAGATGAGTCTGAAGTCATTTTGTTTAAATGCAGTTTTGTTTCACAAATCGAGCAATTTCTAAAAATACCTTCATATTTGAAGTGGGGCCATTTTAAACGGAGATATGGCCATTAATATAATATATAAATTTGGATGAGTCTGAAGACATTTTATTTAAATGCAGTTTTGTTTTAAAAATCGAGCAAATTCTAAAAATACCTTCATATTTGAAGTGGGCCATTTTTGACGGAGATATGGCCCATTAATACAATATATAATTTTAGATGAGTCTGAAGTCATTTTGTTTAAATGCAGTTTTGTTTCACAAATCGAGCAATTTCTAAAAATACCTTCATATTTGAAGTGGGACTATTTTTGACAGAGATATGGCCATTAATACAATAAATAATCTTGGATGAGTCTGAAGACATTTTCTTTAAATGCAGTTTTGTTTTAAAAAAACGAGCAAAGTCTAAAAATAACTTCATATTTGAAGTGGGGCCATTTTTGACGGAGATATGGCCATTAATATAATATATAATTTTAGATGAGTCTGAAGTCATTTTCTTTAAATGCAGTTTCGTTTCAAAAATCGAGCAATTTCTAAAAGTAACTTCATATTTTATGTGGGGCCATTTTTGACGGAAATATGGCCATTAATATAATATAAAAATTTGGATGAGTCGGAAGTCATTTTGTTTAAATGCAGTTTTGTTTTAAAAATCGAGCAAAGTCTAAAAATAACTTCATTATTGGCGTGGGGCCAATTTTGGCGGAGATATGGCCATTAACATAATATATAATTTTAGACGAGTCTGAAGTCATTTTCTTTAAATGCAGTTTTGATTCATAAATCGAGCAAAGTATAAAAATAACTTCATATTTTATGTGGGGCCATTTTTGACGGAGATATGGCCATTAATAAAATATATAACTTTTGATGAGTCTGAAGTCATTTTGAATAAATGCAGTTTTGTTTCACAAATCGAGCAATTTCTAAAAATACCTTCATATTTGAAGTGGGGCCAATTTTGTCAGAGATATGGCCATTAATATAATATATAATTTTAGATGAGTCTGAAGTCATTTTGTTTAAATGCAGTTTTGTTTTAAAAATCGAGCAAAGTCTAAAAATAACTTCATTATTGGCGTGGGGCCATTTTTGGCGGAGATATGGCCATTAGCATAATATATAATTTTAGATGAGTCTGAAGACATTTTCTTTAAATGCAGTTTTGTTTAAAAAATCGACCAATTTCTAAAAGTAACTCCATATTTGAAGTGATGCCATTTTTGACAGAGATATGGCCATTAATACAATACATAACTTTAGATGAGTCTGAAGTCATTTTGTTTAAATGCAGTTTTGTTTCACAAATCGAGCAATTTCTAAAAATACCTTCATATTTGAAGTGGGGCCATTTTTGACGGAGATATGGCCATTAATATAATATATAAATTTGGATGAGTCTGAAGACATTTTCTTTAAATGCAGTTTTGTTTTAAAAATCGAGCAAATTCTAAAAATACCTTCATATTTTATGTGGGGCCATTTTTGACGGAGATATGGCCATTAATACAATATATAATTTTAGATGAGTCTGAAGTCATTTTGTTTAAATGCAGTTTTGTTTCAAAAATCGAGCAATTTCTAAAAATACCTTCATATTTGATGTGGGGCCATTTTTGACGGAAATATGGCCATTAATATAATATATAAATTTGGATGAGTCTGAAGACATTTTCTTTAAATGCAGTTTTGTTTTAAAAATCGAGCAAATTCTAAAAAATACCTTCATATTTGAAGTGGGGCCATTTTTGACAGAGATATGGCCATTAATATAATATATAATTTTAGATGAGTCTGAAGTCATTTTCTTTAAATGCAGTTTCGTTTCAAAAATCGAGCAATTTCTAAAAGTAACTTCATATTTTATGTGGGGCCATTTTTGACAGAGATATGGCCATTAATACAATATAAAATTTTAGATGAGTCTGAAGACATTTTCTTTAAATGCAGTTTTGTTTCAAAAATCGAGCAAATTCTAAAAATACCTTCAGATTTTAAGTGGGGCCATTTTTGACGGAGATATGGCCATTAATATAATATATAATTTTAGATGAGTCTGAAGTCATTTTCTTTAAATGCAGTTTTGATTCATAAATCGAGCAAAGTCTAAAAATAACTTCATATTTTAAGTGGGGCCATTTTTGACGGAGATATGGCCATTAATACAATATAATTTTTTATAAATCGAGCAATTTCTAAAAATACCTTCATATTTTAGTGGGGCCATTTTTGACGGAGATATGGCCATTAATATAATATATAAATTTGGATGAGTCTGAAGACATTTTCTTTAAAAAATCAAAACCAATTTTCAAAAAAATAAGCAGCATTTTTTAAATCAGTTTTGTTTCAAAAATCGAGCAAATTAAAAAAATTTTTTTTTTTTAGGGGGGGCCATTTTTGACGGAGAATATGGCCATTAATATAATATATAATTTTAGATGAGGGCTGAAGTCATTTTCTTTAAATGCAGTTTTGTTTTAAAAATCGAGCAATTTCTAAAAATAACTTCATATTTGAAGTGGGGCCATTTTTGACGGAGATATGGCCATTAATAAAATATATAATTTTTGATGAGTCTGAAGTCATTTTGTTTAAATGCAGTTTTGTTTCAAAAATCGAGCAATTTCTAAAAATACCTTCATATTTGAAGTGGGGCCATTTTTGACGGAGATATGGCCATTAATATAATATATAATTTTAGATGAGTCTGAAGTCATTTTGTTTAAATGCAGTTTTGTTTCAAAAATCGAGCAATTTCTAAAAATACCTTCATATTTGAAGTGGGGCCATTTTTGACGGAGATATGGCCATTAATACAATATATAATTTTAGATGAGTCTGAAGACATTTTCTTTAAATGCAGTTTTGTTTCAAAAATCGAGCAATTTCTAAAAGTTACTCCATATTTGAAGTGGGGCCATTTTTGACGGAGATATGGCCATTAATACAATATATAATTTTAGATGAGTCTGAAGTCATTTTGTTTAAATGCAGTTTTGTTTCACAAATCGAGCAATTTCTAAAAATACCTTCATATTTGAAGTGGGGCCATTTTTGACAGAGATATGGCCATTAATATAATATATAATTTTAGATGAGTCTGAAGACATTTTCTTTAAATGCAGTTTTGTTTAAAAAATCGAGCAATTTCTAAAAATAACTTCATATTTGAAGTGGGGCCATTTTTGACAGAGATATGGCCATTAATATAATATATAATTTTAGATGAGTCTGAAGTCATTTTCTTTAAATGCAGTTTTGTTTCAAAAATCGAGCAATTTCTAAAAATAACTTCATTATTGGAGTGGGGCCATTTTTGACGGAGATATGGCCATTAATACAATATATAATTTTAGATGAGTCTGAAGTCATTTTCTTTAAATGCAGTTTTGTTTCAAAAATCGAGCAATTTCTAAAAGTAACTTCATATTATAAGTGGGGCCATTTTTGACGGAGATAGGCAAAAAATAGAGTCTGAAGCATTTTCTTAAATGCAGTTTTGTAAAAAAAAAAAATCATATGGCCATTTTTGACGGAGATATGGCCATTAATACAATATATAATTTTAGATGAGTCTGAAGTCATTTTCTTTAAATGCAGTTTTGTTTCAAAAATCGAGCAATTTCTAAAAATAACTTCATATTTGAAGTGGGGCCATTTTTGACGGAGATATGGCCATTAATACAATATATAATTTTAGATGAGTCTGAAGTCATTTTGTTTAAATGCAGTTTTGTTTCAAAAATCGAGCAATTTCTAAAAATAACTTCATTATTGAGGGGGCCATTTTTTGACGGAGATATGGCCATTAATATAATATATAATTTTAGATGAGTCTGAAGTCATTTTCTTTAAATGCAGTTTTGTTTAAAAAATCGAGCAATTTCTAAAAATAACTTCATATTTGAAGTGGGGCCATTTTTGACGGAGATATGGCCATTAATACAATATATAATTTTAGATGAGTCTGAAGTCATTTTGTTTAAATGCAGTTTTGTTTCAAAAATCGAGCAATTTCTAAAAATACCTTCATATTTGAAGTGGGGCCATTTTTGACGGAGATATGGCCATTAATACAATATATAATCTTTGATGAGTCTGAAGACATTTTCTTTAAATGCAGTTTTGTTTAAAAAATCGAGCAATTTCTAAAAGTAACTTCATATTGGAAGTGGGGCCATTTTTGACGGAGATATGGCCATTAATACAATATATAACTTTAGATGAGTCTGAAGTCATTTTGTTTAAATGCAGTTTTGTTTCAAAAATCGAGCAATTTCTAAAAATACCTTCATATTTGAAGTGGGGCCATTTTTGACAGAGATATGGCCATTAATATAATATATAATTTTAGATGAGTCTGAAGTCATTTTCTTTAAATGCAGTTTTGTTTAAAAAATCGAGCAATTTCTAAAAATAACTTCATATTTGGAGTGGGGCCATTTTTGACGGAGATATGGCCATTAATATAATATATAATTTTAGATGAGTCTGAAGTCATTTTCTTTAAATGCAGTTTTGTTTTAAAAATCGAGCAATTTCTAAAAATAACTTCATATTTGAAGTGGGGCCATTTTTGACGGAGATATGGCCATTAATACAATATATAATTTTAGATGAGTCTGAAGTCATTTTGTTTAAATGCAGTTTTGTTTCAAAAATCGAGCAATTTCTAAAAATAACTTCATATTTGAAGTGGGGCCATTTTTGACGGAGATATGGCCATTAATATAATATATAATTTTAGATGAGTCTGAAGACATTTTCTTTAAATGCAGCTTTGTTTAAAAAATAGAGCAATTTCTAAAAGTAACTCCATATTTGAAGTGGGGCCATTTTTGACAGAGATATGGCCATTAATATAATATATTATTTTAGGTGAGTCTGAAGTCATTTTGTTTAAATGCAGTTTGGTTTCAAAAATCGAGCAAATTCTAAAAATACCTTCATATTTGAAGTGGGGCCATTTTTGACAGAGATATGGCCATTAATATAATATATTAATTTAGGTGAGTCTGAAGACACTTTCTTTAAATGCAGTTTTGTTTAAAAAATAGAGCAATTTCTAAAAGTAACTTCATATTTGAAGTGGGGCCATTTTTGACGGAGATATAGCCATAATACAATATATAATTTTAGATGAGTCTGAAGTCATTTTGTTTAAATGAAGTTTTGTTTAAAAAATCGAGCAAATTCTAAAAATAACTTCATATTTGAAGTGGGGCCATTTTTGACAGAGATATGGCCATTAATATAATATATAATTTTAGATGAGTCTGAAGTCATTTTCTTTAAATGCAGTTTTGTTTAAAAAATCGAGCAATTTCTAAAAGTAACTTCATTATTGGAAGTGGGGCCATTTTTGACGGAGATATGGCCATTAATACAATATATAATTTTAGATGAGTCTGAAGTCATTTTCTTTAAATGCAGTTTTGTTTCAAAAATAAACGAGCAATTTCTAAAAATAACTTCATATTTGAAGTGGGGCCATTTTTGACGGAGATATGGCCATTAATACAATATATAATTTTAGATGAGTCTGAAGTCATTTTGTTTAAATGCAGTTTTGTTTCAAAAATCGAGCAATTTCTAAAAATAACTTCATATTTGAAGTGGGGCCATTTTTGACGGAGATATGGCCATTAATATAATATATAATTTTAGATGAGTCTGAAGACATTTTCTTTAAATGCAGTTTTGTTTAAAAAATCGACAATTTCTAAAAGTAACCCATATTTGAAGTGAGCCATTTTTTTTTTATAAAATATTAAAATTTTGATGAGTCTGAAGCATTTTATTTAAATGCAGTTTTGTTTAAAAAATAGCAAATTCTAAAAATACCTTCATATTTGAAGTGGGCCATTTTTGACGGAGATATGGCCCATTAATACAATATATAATTTTAGATGAGTCTGAAGTCATTTTGTTTAAATGCAGTTTTGTTTCACAAATCGAGCAATTTCTAAAAATACCTTCATATTTGAAGTGGGACTATTTTTGACAGAGATATGGCCATTAATACAATAAATAATCTTAGATGAGTCTGAAGACATTTTCTTTAAATGCAGTTTTGTTTTAAAAAACGAGCAAAGTCTAAAAATAACTTCATATTTGAAGTGGGGCCATTTTTGACGGAGATATGGCCATTAATATAATATATAATTTTAGATGAGTCTGAAGTCATTTTCTTTAAATGCAGTTTTGTTTCAAAAATCGAGCAATTTCTAAAAGTAACTTCATATTTTATGTGGGGCCATTTTTGACGGAAATATGGCCATTAATATAATATAAAAATTTGGATGAGTCGGAAGTCATTTTGTTTAAATGCAGTTTTGTTTTAAAAATCGAGCAAAGTCTAAAAATAACTTCATTATTGGCGTGGGGCCAATTTTGGCGGAGATATGGCCATTAACATAATATATAATTTTAGACGAGTCTGAAGTCATTTTCTTTAAATGCAGTTTTGATTCATAAATCGAGCAAAGTATAAAAATAACTTCATATTTTATGTGGGGCCATTTTTGACGGAGATATGGCCATTAATAAAATATATAACTTTTGATGAGTCTGAAGTCATTTTGAATAAATGCAGTTTTGTTTAAAAAATCGAGCAATTTCTAAAAATACCTTCATATTTGAAGTGGGGCCAATTTTGTCAGAGATATGGCCATTAATATAATATATAATTTTAGATGAGTCTGAAGTCATTTTGTTTAAATGCAGTTTTGTTTTAAAAATCGAGCAAAGTCTAAAAATAACTTCATTATTGGCGTGGGGCCATTTTTGGCGGAGATATGGCCATTAGCATAATATATAATTTTAGATGAGTCTGAAGACAATTTCTTTAAATGCAGTTTTGCTTAAAAAATCGACCAATTTCTAAAAGTAACTCCATATTTGAAGTGATGCCATTTTTGACAGAGATATGGCCATTAATACAATACATAACTTTAGATGAGTCTGAAGTCATTTTGTTTAAATGCAGTTTTGTTTCACAAATCGAGCAATTTCTAAAAATACCTTCATACTTGAAGTGGGGCCATTTTTGACGGAGATATGGCCATTAATATAATATATAAATTTGGATGTGTCTGAAGACATTTTCTTTAAATGCAGTTTTGTTTTAAAAATCGAGCAAATTCTAAAAATACCTTCATATTTTATGTGGGGCCATTTTTGACGGAGATATGGCCATTAATACAATATATAATTTTAGATGAGTCTGAAGTCATTTTGTTTAAATGCAGTTTTGTTTCAAAAATCGAGCAATTTCTAAAAATACCTTCATATTTGATGTGGGGCCATTTTTGACGGAAATATGGCCATTAATATAATATATAAATTTGGATGAGTCTGAAGACATTTTCTTTAAACGCAGTTTTGTTTTAAAAATCGAGCAAATTCAAAAAAATACCTTTATATTTGAAGTGGGGCCATTTTTGACAGAGATATGGCCATTAATATAATATATAATTTTAGATGAGTCTGAAGTCATTTTCTTTAAATACAGTTTCGTTTCAAAAATCGAGCAATTTCTAAAAGTAACTTCATATTTTATGTGGGGCCATTTTTGACAGAGATATGGCCATTAATACAATATAAAATTTTAGATGAGTCTGAAGACATTTTCTTTAAATGCAGTTTTGTTTCAAAAATCGAGCAAATTCTAAAAATACCTTCAGATTTTAAGTGGGGCCATTTTTGACAGAGATATGGCCATTAGTATAATATATAATTTTAGATGAGTCTAAAGTCATTTTCTTTAAATGCAGTTTTGATTCATAAATCGAGCAAAGTATAAAAATAACTTCATATTTTATGTGGGGCCATTTTTGATGGAAATATGGCCATTAATACAATATATAATTTTAGATGAGTCTGAAGTCATTTTGTTTAAATGCAGTTTTGTTTCACAAATCGAGTAATTTCTAAAAATACCTTCATATTTTATGTGGGGCCATTTTTGACGGAGATATGGCCATTAATATAATATATAAATTTGGATGAGTCTGAAGACATTTTCTTTAAATGCAGTTTTGTTTTAAAAATCTAGCAAATTCTAAAAATACCTTCATATTTGAAGTGGGGCCATTTTTGACGGAGATATGGCCATTAATACAATATATAATTTTAGATGAGTCTGTAGTCATTTTGTTTAAATTCAGTTTTGTTTCAAAAATCGAGCAAATTCTAAAAATACCTTCATATTTGAAGTGGAGCCATTTTTTGACGGAGATATGGCCATTAATATAATATATAAATTTGGATGAGTCTGAAGACATTTTCTTTAAATGCAGTTTTGTTTTAAAAATCGAGCAAATTCTAAAAATACCTCCATATTTGAAGTGGGGCCATTTTTGACGGAGATATGGCCATTAATAAAATATATAACTTTAGATGAGTCTGAAGTCATTTTGTTTAAATGCAGTTTTGTTTCAAAAATCGAGCAATTTCTAAAAATACCTTCATATTTGAAGTGGGGCCATTTTTGACAGAGATATGGCCATTAATATAATATATAATTTTAGATGAGTCTGAAGTCATTTTGTTTAAATGCAGTTTTGTTTCACAAATCGAGCAATTTCTAAAAATACCTTCATATTTGAAGTGGGGCTATTTTTGACAGAGATATGGCCATTAATACAATATATAATTTTAGATGAGTCTGAAGACATTTTCTTTAAATGCAGTTTTGTTTTAAAAATCGAGCAATTTCTAAAAATACCTCCATATTTGAAGTGGGGCCATTTTTGACGGAGATATGGCCATTAATAAAATATATAACTTTTGATGAGTCTGAAGTCATTTTGTATAAATGCAGTTTTGTTTCACAAATCGAGCAATTTCTAAAAATACCTTCATATTTGAAGTGGGGCCAATTTTGACAGAGATATGGCCATTAATATAATATATAATTTTAGATGAGTCTGAAGACATTTTCTTTAAATGCAGTTTTGTTTCACAAATCGAGCAATTTCTAAAAATACCTTCATATTTGAAGTGGGCCCATTTTTGAGAGAGATATGGCCATTAATATAATATATAATTTTAGATGAGTCTGAAGTCATTTTCTTTAAGTGCAGTTTTGATTCATAAATCGAGCAAATTATAAAAATAACTTCATTATTGGCGTGGGGCCATTTTTGACGGAGATATGGCCATTAATACAATATATAATTTTAGATGAGCCTGAAGTCATTTTCTTTAAATGCAGTTTTGTTTCAAAAATCGAGCAAATTTCTAAAAGTAACTTCATATTATATGTGGGGCCATTTTTGACGGAGATATGGCCATTAATACAATATATAATTTAGATGAGTCTGAAGACATTTTCATTAAATGCAGTTTTGTTTAAAAAATCGAGCAATTTCTAAAAGTAACTCCATATTTGAGGTGATGGCATTTTTGACAGAGATATGGCCATTAATACAATATATAATTTTAGATGAGTCTGAAGTCATTTTGTTTAAATGCAGTTTTGTTTCACAAATCGAGTAATTTCTAAAAATACCTTCATATTTGAAGTGGGGCCATTTTTGACGGAGATATGGCCATTAATATAATATATAAATTTGGATGAGTCTGAAGACATTTTCTTTAAATGCAGTTTTGTTTTAAAAATCTAGCAAATTCTAAAAATACCTTCATATTTGAAGTGGGGCCATTTTTGACGGAGATATGGCCATTAATACAATATATAATTTTAGATGAGTCTGAAGTCATTTTGTTTAAATGCAGTTTTGTTTCAAAAATCGAGCAAATTCTAAAAATACCTTCATATTTGAAGTGGGGCCATTTTTGACGGAGATATGGCCATTAATATAATATATAATTTTAGATGAGTCTGAAGTCATTTTCTTTAAATGCAGTTTTGTTTAAAAAATCGAGCAATTTCTAAAAGTAACTCCATATTTGAAATGGGGCCATTTTTGACGGAGATATGGCCATTAATAAAATATATAACTTTAGATGAGTCTGAAGTCATTTTGTTTAAATGCAGTTTTGTTTCACAAATCGAGCAATTTCTAAAAATACCTTCATATTTGAAGTGGGGCCATTTTTGACGGAGATATGGCCATTAATATAATATATAAATTTGGATGAGTCTGAAGACATTTTCTTTAAATGCAGTTTTGTTTCAAAAATCGAGCAAAGTATAAAAATAACTTCATATTTTATGTGGGGCCATTTTTGACGGAGATATGGCCATTAATACAATATATAATTTTAGATGAGTCTGAAGTCATTTTGTTTAAATGCAGTTTTGTTTCAAAAATCGAGCAAAGTCTAAAAATAACTTCATTATTGGCGTGGGGCCATTTTTGACGGAGATATGGCCATTAATATAATATATAATTTTAGACGAGTCTGAAGTCATTTTCTTTAAATGCAGTTTTGTTTAAAAAATCGAGCAATTTCTAAAAATAACTCCATCTTTGAAATGGGGCCATTTTTGACGGAGATATGGCCATTAATAAAATATATAACTTTAGATGAGTCTGAAGTCATTTTGTTTAAATGCAGTTTTGTTTCAAAAATCGAGCAATTTCTAAAAATACCTTCATATTTGAAGTGGGACTATTTTTGACAGAGATATGGCCATTAATACAATAAATAATCTTGGATGAGTCTGAAGACATTTTCTTTAAATGCAGTTTTGTTTAAAAATCGAGCAATTTCTAAAAGTAACTCCATATTGGAAGTGGGGCCATTTTTGACAGAGATATGGCCATTAATACAATATATAACTTTTGATGAGTCTGAGGTCATTTTGTATAAATGCAGTTTTGTTTCACAAATCGAGCAATTTCTAAAAATACCTTCATATTTGAAGTGGGGCCAATTTTGACAGAGATATGGCCATTAATATAATATATAATTTTAGATGAGTCTGAAGACATTTTCTTTAAATGCAGTTTTGTTTAAAAAATCGAGCAATTTCTAAAAGTAACTTTATCATTTTTTGGGAGAGAGATGGATTAATATAATATATAATTTTAGATGAGTCTGAAGTCATTTTCTTTAAATGAAGTTTTGATTCAAAAATCAAGCAAATTCTGAAAATACCTTCATATTTGAAGTGGGGCCATTTTTGACAGAGATATGGCCATTAATACAATATATAATTTTAGATGAGTCTGAAGTCATTTTCTTTAAATGCAGTTTTGTTTCAAAAACACAAAGTCATTTTGTTTAAATGCAGTTTTGTTTCACAAATCGAGTAATTTCTAAAAATACCTTCATATTTGAAGTGGGGCCATTTTTGACGGAGATATGGCCATTAATATAATATATAAATTTGGATGAGTCTGAAGACATTTTCTTTAAATGCAGTTTTGTTTTAAAAAATCGAGCAAATTCTAAAAATACCTTCATATTTGAAGTGGGGCCATTTTTGACGGAGATATGGCCATTAATACAATATATAATTTTAGATGAGTCTGAAGTCATTTTGTTTAAATGCAGTTTTGTTTCAAAAATCGAGCAAATTCTAAAAATACCTTCATATTTGAAGTGGAGCCATTTTTGACGGAGATATGGCCATTAATATAATATATAAATTTGGATGAGTCTGAAGACATTTTCTTTAAATGCAGTTTTGTTTTAAAAATCGAGCAAATTCTAAAAATACCTTCATATTTGAAGTGGGGCCATTTTTGACGGAGATATGGCCATTAATATAATATATAATATTAGATGAGTCTGAAGACATTTTCTTTAAATGCAGTTTTGTTTTAAAAATCGAGCAAATTCTAAAAATAACTTCATATTTTATGTGGGGCCATTTTTGATGGAGATATGGCCATTAATACAATATATAATTTTAGATGAGTCTGAAGTCATTTTGTTTAAATGCAGTTTTGTTTCAAAAATCGATCAAAGTCTAAAA